>CAJUYI010000447.1:18396-40131 GCA_910591695.1 Galerucella pusilla
AAATAACTCGTTACAGCACTTGTTAGATGTGATTCCGACTCTAGATACACAGGAGGTATTGTTATTCATATACGAAAAGGAATTAAATTTTCACATTGTAAAACATTCATTCACAGGAAAAATTATTGGCGTAAGTTTATCTCAATTACATATTGTGGTATAAAACGGGTGATAGGTAGTCTTTATCACTCACCAAGTGCAAGCCATGCTACATTATTAGATCATTT
This sequence comes from Galerucella pusilla, assembly GCA_910591695.1. Lineage (NCBI taxonomy): Eukaryota > Metazoa > Arthropoda > Insecta > Coleoptera > Chrysomelidae > Galerucella > Galerucella pusilla. The sequence continues at coordinate 18,624 of CAJUYI010000447.1, forward strand.
GGAAAATATTTGTAAATAAATGTTTTGTAAAAACTTTCGCACAGTGTTAATCGGTGATTTTATGTTGAATTTTTTATCTGATTAATTTTATGTCAAAAAGATTGAAAAACCTTTCAGTACATATGGTATATCTCAGAAAGTAACAAATTTCACAAGAATTACTAATGACAGTAAGACATTAATGTATTAACTTTGTATTAACTATGCATTAACTATTCTTTTTTTAATTTCTTGGGAAATTAAATTAAATTAAACCACAATATTTTTAAATTCTTTATATCAACGTTTCGGTAGCGTTCCAGCTACCGTTGTCAAAATTTTTTCTGTTGTGTCAGTTAGGGATAAAAATTCATTTCTACTTATTTTTTCTTGACAACGGTAGCTGGAGCGCTACCGAAACGTTGAAATAAAGAATTTAAAAATATTGTGGTTTAATTTCCCAAGAAATGAAAAAAAGAATGAATAATATACCACAAGGAACATACAGAAGATATTTATGCATTAACTATTTGGAGTAACACTGTAGCAGCTGTTTTGGATGAACCTAAACTTACGGATCACCTTTTAATATCTATTAAATTTATTAAATCTTTGATGAAGATGGTTTTAGCGATTTTAAAATACTAACACTTCAAGAATTAAAAGTATCTGTATCCAATTTAGCAAACAAATGGTCGCAGGTAGATGCACTATCGAGCAGTGATCTGTATCTGTAGAGTAGGGAGGGTGAGTGTAGGCTCACAGCACTTAGGCCACATGTGACCCATCGTACATTCTCCCAAGGAGTTGTCCTGTCCTGTCCTGTCCTGTCCTTCCCAGGAAGATGGACAGGTCACTAGGAGACATCTCCTTTATATCGGCAGGTGTAGGCCAAGACTCACCGAACACACACTCTCTTATTGACGATAACTCCGGACACTCGCATACGACATGCCTGACAGTTTCATCTTTCTGTTCACACATTCTGCCCAGAGGCGTGTCCACTAGGAGATGTTTTCTTAGTTGACAGTGGCCAGTCAAAAATCCTACTGTTAAACGTGTTAAACGAAGGTTTTTCCTGGTCATCGCCAAATATTTCTTCGGCGCCAGCTTCCCAGGGCCACCCAGGATGATCCTGGCAAGACTGCATCCTTTGATTCCATCCCATCTCTTAAGGGATTGAGCATGGGTGTAACGTATGGCTAGTTCCGCAATTGTCGAAGTCGTTAGGCCGTAGGTGTCACTGGGTCCTAGAATTTTTAGTCCAGCGGCTTCCCTGGCTAAAGAATCGGCAATGCAATTTCCTCCACTCCTGCCTTGTCCTTTAACCCATCTCAGGATAATATTGTCATCTGCCGACGCGTTAGCTAAATCTTGGTGGCACTCTAGTACTAGCCTCGACATAACACGTTGTCTGTTCAAGGCGAATAGGGTTTGTCTACTGTCAGTGCAGACCGTTATGTTTTTGCCAGAAATTCCTCTTCTGGTTAGTTCTTTTGTGGCAATTGAGATACCAGCCAGTTCTGTTTGAACCACGCTGGTATTGCTGGTATTGCGAATCCGCACTTCAGCTTAGTGTCACTGAATGGAAAGATAAAATGAGTAAAGGCATGTACACTGTAGCAGTATTTTTAGATCTGGACCGTGCGTTTAAAACTGTTAATCGTGAAATATTAATCAAAAAATTGAAAAAATATGGCATAAAAGGAAAAGTACTTGAATGGATCAGTGATTATCTCACAGGTAGGAAACAGGTAACCAAAATTAATGATTATGTTTCAACAGCAATCGGTGTAGACCATGGCGTTCCCAGGAAAGTATTCCAGGGCCATTGTTATTCTGAGTATACATTAATGATATCAACAAATTTAATGTAGTGAATATGATTATGAACATTATTTTGCTGATTATGCTCTAGCATCGGTGAGTGATAGAGATCTAAATAAAGCTATCCAAAAAATGAATAAAGCCATAAACAATATTTCTCCATATTTAAAAACTAAAAAATTAAAACTAAATATCAACAAAACAAAGGCTATGATACTTACTACACCTTTCAAATACAGAGAAATAGATTTAAAGCAAATTGAAATGAAAATTGATAATGACAAAATTGTGTTTGTTATTGAATTTAAATATTTAGGATTTATGTTAGACAATCATTTATCACTGAATAGCCATTCTTGATAAATACAGAATTTTTTTTTTGAAAAAACTGTATTTTTTACAAGAGTGTCTCAGCACTTAACTATGCAGTCACGAATAACAGTATATAAGACTATTATACAACCACATTTCGAATATTGTCCTAATTTTTTGTACATATCTGATTTAAATTAAATGAGAACACTACAGAAATTACAGAATCAAGCAATGAGAATTATTTAGAGATATGACAGGAGTAACCCGATATCTTTAATGCTAGGTACTATTCACCAGTATAAAACTAGAATAAGAAATAATTTATACGTAAATAATCAAACAAAAACATTTAATACTAAAACATTAACTTTTAAAGGATTTATTACTTACAAGAGTCTACCTGAAAATGTAAAGTCTTTATTCTGTTTAAAAAGAATTTATTAAGCCATTTAAGAGACCATTAGGATGATATCAAATTGTTAGGTACCTATTATTATGTATTTTTTGTATGTTAATAATATGTTTATTTTAATGTTGCTGTATATTAGGATGTACCTATTTCAATAAAGTTATCTATATCTATAAGAATTAAGAAAAAGCCTGCTTTGCATGTAAAAATGTGTGTAGAAAAGCGTGTTTTGCACAGTGTTTGTAGCAAGAAATATTTTCATATTAAGTGTTTATTTGAAATTTTCCATATAAGTTCTTCCATATATTTCATCAGATTTTTGCGGCAATAAATGTAACATAACTCCATGGCAGCTTCTTTAAAATCAGATTGCGTACATACAAGATCTTTACTATCACTTTCTCATTTCACTTCGAGGTTTTTTCGATTATAAAACTCTCACCTCATTGACAAAACGTCAGTTGAATTTAATTATTATTTATTAAATCAATAGATACGCAAATGGGGTGGCAGGATTCAATTTTTTTCTGTGCAAAAGTAATTGTATCGATTCACTCTATTAATACGTTAGCTTACAAAATAGTGGAAAAGAGTTAGCTGATTGTATAATTTTCCACCATGCGTTAAAATTTAACGCTCCTAACAACCACTAATAACACAGCTCCAGGCCCAAAAGGAATTACATCAAAAACATTAAAAGCAGTTTACTCTATTATTTTAAATCCTCCATAATCAATCGAAGCTTTTCAACTGGTACTCTTCCTAATCAATGGAAATGCTCAGTTATCACTCCATAAATCACAGCTTAAGAAATAAACAATACTGCCAAAATATTTGAAAGTCAAGAAAATATTCGATTTCCGTTCTACAAACACGTGTAGTTGTTAGAAACTATAAAATATTATAAAAATGTTCAAAAGTTAACGACAGTTCACCCCAAATAGGGGAATATTTTAAATTTAATGTAATTTAAAAAAAAATTGATGATTGTTTAGTCAATGTGTTGTCGACTTTTCAAATTGGTTTAATGTATATATACTTGACGAGTATCGCACTGATGGTAGCTTAACAGCCGAAAGCGCTTTACAATTTTTTAAAAATTGAAAATTTTTACACAGATTACAATATTTTCTTGACTTTCTAGGACGTCGATAAATCTGAAAAAACACTGGCAATATTTTTGGCTTTAGCTCAAGCCTTTGATACTGTATTAGAAAATATCAGTTGTATTTTTTTGAATTAAATTGTAGGTACTGTACTAATGATATGACCATATTTTAAGGTTTTTTACAAACAAACAAAAAAACAATAGTAGGCATTGAGAACGTCAATCACATTATTATTTATGTACAAAATCATCTGAGCTGATACTAATTGCAAATTGGCACAAAGCTTGAAAGTAAATTAAGAATAATGGCACATGTATCGGAAACACAACAAAACAAAATATTGATGTTAGTTGAATATGGTGATCCCAAATATTAACATGATGAAGCAGCTCATCTTTCCAACGATCCAAATTCTAAATTCCTTGCTATAAGTAGATCTACAGTGTAGACATCAATAAACAAATTCATTAAAGCTGGTGGTACATATCTCAAGGTCTGTTAAACCGAAGAGTACAAAATAATTAAGATAAAACTTCACCTGCTCTATTTAATATTCAGGAAAACCGTGAAATATCAACAGGTGTATTGGCAATTCCGAAGAATTGGTTAGGGATGATTTTTATAGACGATTACAACTTTGTAAAACAGTTACAGAGAAAATAGGGATGCGAAGCGGTGGCTTAGATTTTTTGGAACTCAGAATGAAGCATATTCTGCTTGAACGGTTCTGTTGACAGACATAATTGCCGGTACTAGTCAAATTTTATACGTACACAGCGTCCACGAGAAGTTAATGTGTGTGCGGGTTTGGTCGACAACTATTTGATATACGTCCTTTTTTTAATTGAAGGTACGATTACTCCAAAATTAAATTATACCTGACATATATCGATTATTTGATTATGATTTTTATTCAGATATTTTGGGTGTAGTTGAAATGAATACACATTAATGAAGTCAATTGAAGTCGTTTTCATAAAATAATTATCGATTATTTGTTATTCGACCTTTTGTGCTGGATTATTATTTGTGATGAATTGACTACCAATGTATTCGAAACATAAATACGACTGAAATGCCATTATGTCAAGAGCATACGTAATTGAAGCACGCATTTTTAATAACAGTTTATTCTAATTATTGTTTAACGCATGTGCCCCACATTTCTGATATAAATATATGTTCTCATTTGATATTATTGCCTAAAGAATGTATGAATAAAGAACGATATATTTTTGAATTGAAATCAACTTGTGCATTATTCAATGACTGTACGTTCAGAAATTTTTCAACTGAAACAAGATTACTGTAAAGTCTATACCTCTCAGGAAACCTTATCAAATTTGAGTAGGTACTCCCAAGTTTGGATTTTGTATTAGCTCTCGTTAGTTGAGGCTTTTACTTTGTTTGATTTGGTCAACAGTGATATATCACGTTAAAATGTAATCTGCCTATGGGTGAATCGAAAATATTACAAATTGCTCCAAACCTACCATCTGAGTGTTTACCTCGCCAAATTACATACATTATTAGTGAATATGGCACAAAAAATTGAACATGTACAATATTCATCATTAACACTAATGTATAATTCACAAGTAACTACAACGCTGAACAGTACAGCAATCATCAGTCAAATCTCTCAAAACTCCTGGACACTTATTCTCATCGATAGAACATAGTTGAGAGAAGTGAGTAGGTATTCTATAGATAGATAGATAGTTTATTTAGCAATAATGCTATTACAAACAAAATATTTTCAAAAAAATGACTTACAAATAATTCATTTTTACATAAGTAAAAGCTTCTCTTATGAAAGTGTCAAGGGTGATTATTATACAACAATAAACCTTTGTAAAATAGAGAATTTTGTGTTGAACTAGTTCTTGTAGTCGGTATATATATGTTACTAGATGTTCTAATGTTGTGAGTATGTATATCTATAACAAAACTAATTTTGTTGGACATATATTTTGGTAAAATATTAAGAATTATTTTAAAAATAAAAATTACGTTCTGTAAAACCATTCGCTGATTAACACTTATAGATCCTAAACGGTTAAGCATATCTTTAATACCAGTGTACCTATTTACTCTTAAAAGAACCCTCATTGCTTTATTTGGTAAAATCTGTAATTTAGATTTCTCTTACTGGCTCAAATAATATAAAATTGTTGGACAATACTCAAAATGTGGTGCAATTATGGTTTTATATAATGTTACTCTTGTCATTATAGATAGATTTGAACTTATTCTTCTGAAATAATTGATTTTTTTACTAATTTTCTTATGAACATACTGACCATGTTTTTTAAAATTCAAATCCTTATCGATAATAACACCTAAGTATTTACATTCAGTAACAAGTTTCAAGGACTGACCGAACAACTTAATATCGCATGCAACATGACGTTTATTGTTGTTAAACAACATCACCACTGTTTTATTTGTGTTTACATACAAATCATTACCAATAAGCCACGATTCCAACAATTTAATAATATTTTGCATTTTATTCATTGTCTCTTCCACATTTTCACCCTCTACTGAAATTGTAGTGTCATCAGCAAATAAATTTAAAACTAATAGAATATCACAGAAGTTAACAATATCATTGATATATAAAATGAAAAGAAGAGGCCTCAATACTGTTCCTTGAGGGACTCCATACTTCACAAGAAGTTCACTGGACTGAAAATTATTCACTTTTACTCGTTGGTAACGATTTTTTAAGTAACTGCTTAACCATTCTTGTGCATTTCCAAGTATGGTATATTTTTTTAGTTTTTTGAATAACAAGTCCCTGTTTATTGTCTCAAACGCTCTTTTAAAATCAAGAAAACCAGTACAAATGACTTTTTTTGAATCTATAGATTTCCTTCACTTTGAGACAACCAGTTGTAATGCCCTTGTAATGACTGACAACAATGTTTCTCTCTAAAACCAGACTGATTTTCAATTGAAATATTGTTAATATGTTCTAGAAGAAGTTCCTTTATTTATAATTCTATTATTTTTTCACAAAGAGGCAACATGTTAATTGGTCTGAATTTATCAAATTTTTTTGTATTTGTTACCTTTTGAATAGGTACAATAATTGAGTCAGGAAATTTACTTTGTTCTATACTTAAATTCATTATATCTGTTAATTTATCACTAGTAGTATTTAAGCCGTTCAGAATAATGGTTTTGGTAATCTCATCGGTTGAATAATCTTTTTGCAAATTTAATATTAAACTTTTTACTTTTTGTTGGGTTATTTTTTGAAAGTTGTATAATGGTGTTATTTGGTTATTAATAATAACATGATTTCTTTTATTCAGATCATGATCCCTATTAGCTATTATTAGTTCTATACTTTGTACGAAATAATTATTAAATGAATCTTCTGATGATTTATCATCTTCCACTAATATATCATTGAAGTATACAGCTTGTATTATCTCAACCTTTCCTTTACCCATTACTTTTTTAATACCTTGAACATTTTTCTACTATTTCCTTTGTTTCTATTTATTAAGTTTTCAAAATATAACCTTTTCTTTCATCGTATTAAACTAACAGCTTGGTTTCTTTTATATTTATACTCTACCCAATCGGTAGCCATACCTGTAATTATAGCCCTCTTATATGCCAGATCTCTTGATTTTTGTAAAGAATTTATTTCATTACCATACCATTCATAACCTATCACACGAGTAGGAACGTTCCTTGCTCTCTTGAAATTTCGAACCGCATTCTGGACCATGCGAAATAGTTGGACATTGTTGCCGTATGTTATCAATGAATTGAAATGTATGTGGTAGACCATTTGCTCAAATAGTAGTTTAAGAGTAACAAGAAAACGTCATATCTTGATAGATGTCATTTTTTATTTTAATCTTAGTGATAAAACTTTCAAATCATAGATATAATATAAAATAAAAATGGACCGGAAACCTTCAATCAGTTCTGCGCGAAAAGATGTATTAGTGCAGTTTATGAAGGAACACGAAGATTTGTAAACGGGCCGGTTTACTTCTGATTCATGACATATCAATGTAAAATACGTTATGCGCATGCGATTCGCATGAAAATATTGAATTCGTGTGCTTCAAAGCAGGAGAATAAAATTGCTCCTCTTCTACCAAAATTTCATAGAAAGGGAATCGCCGAAAATACGGCATATAAAATTTCAATGGAACAATGGCGGATTTTCTCGCTCACATCTCTTGGTTGAGAATAAGCACCCTGGAGTTTAATATTTTGAAAATCGTTAGGCCTTGTCCTGACCCATTATTATGTCAGACGAAATAAATTCATTATTTCGCTTACTGTACATATTTATGAAAAAAACCCCAACCACGTCAAATTTAAATCATTTAAATCACTTTTCAACGTGCAAATGCAATACCCACCTTCAACCCCTTTCTAATCACAGGTACAACCCCCAATTTTTTTCAATGGGAAGTATATGCTTGTGATACCTATATCATCTCTTTTTTTCTCTATTCAAATTTCGAGTTTATTGGCTATTATATGGCTACTGAAATTCGCTATAATATACTTCTTACAATATATCCAAACATTATTTCTTGTTTAAGTTTTGATAATACAATAGTAAGCAAAAACCATAGTGATGTAATTTTCAGATGGTATCCATCAAAATACTTTGAAGAGTCTCCGCAGCAATGTTAGTTGGCTATCTATTTTTTTATTTCCAATTTCCATTTCTGAAATTATCCATCCTAATTGTGAATTTTGAAAAATCGAATAATGATGCCCCAATTTTATTTAATATAATATATGCTGAGGATTTCAAAGGAAATGGAATTTCAAATGGAGCTAAAAGTTTACAATTATCTTTACTTTGATAATAAAATGTATAAGAAAATTCTAAATTGTTAACTATTTTGATATTGTAAAATATCGTAGTCAGAATGATCGAATCTAGCTTTCTATGGGTGAAATTACTTTGGGAGTGCTGATGAGGTTATCCTTAGTCTCCAGAGCCCAGAAGTGAACAGGATCCTGAGAGCTAGAGATTTTTCCGGATTTTGGTATTGTTCAAGTATTTTGGCTGTGTGCTGGAAAATGGGATTTGTATCAAAATTTCAATCTAATTTAGAAAAAATCAGCTTGTCAGTCTGACTTTCTTTTATTAGACAGTTAAACATTCTGTCTCATAATTGCGTATTCTCAATGATATCAATAACTTTCAGCTGGTGAATAAGCCAATACACCATTTAGAAGGTAAATATACGAACCAAATAAAATCCATCATTCGTATTGTCTGTTTTCCTCAAGAAAATCAAAATCAACCGAACTGATAGTGGGCACTGCAGTTTATTGTCCATTTATTCAAACACTATTGAATTGGTACAAAAATACTTATTATTTGCACTGGTAAGATCATCAAAATCGATGTATCTTGATAAATAAAGTTGAATGTAGTTTTCTCGAATGGTTGCGTATAAAGGACCAAGGTTTGTTGAGAAACAACATAGACTACTCATATAATCTTATAATTGTGATTACGTCATGCATTCACAATTCACTAAAACTTCCTAAACATTCTAATTACATGAACATTCAAAATAGTTCATTCAAATAAAGCATTCAGTGATCATTTTAATGAGACACGTTTAATTGTTGGTTTGACAAGAGGAGTAGGTACATACAACAGATTTTAAATAAATGAATATTGTGATCAGCAATATGTGTAAATCTTTATTATTATAATCATCTGATTAAATTTGATTAATATTAGATTTGATTATTTAGATCACATTAGTGCATTTTTTGGAAAAACCAACTATTTATATTAGTCTTGGAAAGTTAATTGCACAACATTGTCACTTTGCCGGTAGTTTAGATCCATTTTCCAAGCTGCATTTCCATATTTCCATCGGTATGGTGCCTTGCAATAAAGCATCATATGTTTGTTGGGGTGATCTGTGATATATAATAGATCCGGTAACAGCAAATCCAATGACAAATCATAAGAATACCTGGATAAAAGCTTTTGATACTATCCTGATTATTGGAAATTTCTCTTTGTAACATTGGTAACCAAATTTGACCAACCTCAACTGAAATACTAGCTACACATTTATCCGCATACAGTTGTATTGAAACACTTCCTTCAATTTATGGTCTTTTATTTTTGGGGATCTTTCAATATTATGTGCGCCGAATCCCATTGAATGATGCCCCTCTTCCCAAGCTCCTCATATTTGGGGATGGGACAGCTCGGCATGAAATCGGGCACTGGTATCACTGTATAATTAATTCCTGCCAATATACTGAGTAGTGAAATTGGCCTGCAGTTCTCAATGCAGCTCCTATGATGAGCTGTTTTGGGCACCGCTATCATGTCTCTAGTTCACATTTAATCTCACCAGAATCCAGTGCTCATTATTGGAGAACTCTTTTCCTTACTTCAAGCCTCACATTCTATAACCCACGAGACAGCTATACATGAACGATACCACCAACTCTATCATGAAGGTGTAATCGTCACACTATTTTAGGTTCCCTCTCATGTCGAAATTGTCTGCAACAAATTGACAGACCGCAAGTAAAAGATGCAGCAATATCAGATCTTCCGATGGAAAAAGTTCAACTGTACCAACACATAAAAAACTTATTTAAAAATAGCACTTACTCATCATGGCAAGAACGCTGGAACTGAACCCCATGCGTGAGATCCGTCAAACCGTCAAGCCATTCTACCTTCCTCATTACCAAGAAGAAATTAAATAATTATCAGAAGACTGAGAATATAGCGATCCAACGACTTCAGAACGCCCTCCTTTATGACATGTTTGCAACACCATTCTTTCCGTCAAACATATTATCATTCAGAAAAAGAAGACATTTAGAACTTTTGAAAACCCTACCAAAGATTCTGAATTCTCCGGAGCAAATACACGATATTCCAAATTACTTGAAAGACATTAATTCCCGCACCCAAATATAATCGGTTCTATTATAGATAAGTTAAGAATGTAACTATTTAGTTTGACTCTACTTTGTATTATTAACACTGTAACTGTGTCAATTGCCTCTGAAGATGAGACACATTCATTCATATTAAAATAAGTCCACATTTCTAGGTAAAAGCCTGTTTCATCGTTAATTATGCTTATCTTCAAACGTGATACAGGTGGTAACTCATGTGACGTTTCTCAAGGACATCAAGTGTCATTCATATAACTAGGAGTATACGTACTTATACCTATGAAGAGTATGAACACATTATTCAAAGGCCGATTCATGCAAGGTGCATTATGAATACATTTTTATCACATTATAACTACACTTAGGTAATAGTATATTACGTAACAAGAGTTGTAATTAATCCATTACGCACGAAATGAACAAGTTTATGCACGAAGTCGCGCAGAGGCGAGTGCTTAAACTTCATGAGTGCGTAATGGGATTACAACTCGTGTAACGTACTATACTTTTTCTACGCCCATATATTTTCTTCTGAGCGCTCATAATTTCATATTTGTTACTACTAACAGACATATTCATAGGTAAAGTTGAGAAAATGTTCGGATACTATATTTTGTTACAAAAATTGACAACATGAATGAGATGACGCTTATTTCCATATCAAGAAAACGGGTGTTATTTTTTTTAGAAATTGTGTAATGTGTTGCCGACATTTAGGGTCATCACTCTTTTAAACTAAAATGTATTTCTTTAATGCTAAAAGCTTTAATGTTTTTTCATTGATTGAAAGTATGTAAATAAACCAAATAGGTAAGGTAGTATAAAAATTTGATTGTAATTTAATTTTTTTCTTTTTATGCGAAATAAATAAATACATACACTTGCGAAACCTATAAAGGCTTGTTTGCAAGGAAATAATACTATACTATAAGACTTATACTAGGTGACAAGTAAATAATAATAATAATAATTAAACCAAGAAGTTTGAGTTTTCTTCTCAAAACGCACGTGTATGTTATGAGATCCTATTACGTGCATGTTATTGTTAAATGTCATTTACAAGGAATGTTGACAGTGCGATTTTTGACGTTTACAGACATGGGCGTAGAAAATAGTTTTTTTCCTAACAAGTGCGGTAAGTGACACTTTCCCGCACGCGACTGCAGTTGACCCGAACGACGCGAAGCGGAGATTAATATTAGAAACACAATTTGTTGCATTATGTAAATTACTTAAAATTGCCGGTCCAGTGGAGTTATTTAGTGTTAACTGGTGAGTAGATGACGTTGATGAGGATGGCATCGGTTGCAGGTCACACAAAGATGACGATGAAGGTGACGGCAACGGTTTTAAGTCATTTGTAGATGGAAGAATTTTATTTGATATATTCTTCTTATATTAAACCCGGGTGATTTGATAGCTGTTTTATGACACTACTTCAAAGAATGTACGGGGTTATATCAAATATCTTCATTATTTTATATTTCCAAAAAATCAAAGATGCAACAAAAAGCTAGAAAAGATGTAGATTTTATTTGAAGGACTATTTATTCACCTATTTTAACAATAGTTATAACTTCCGAAGTGAAAAACTATCTAATAAGGTCAAAATTTGCATAATTTTACTCTTCCGCACTAGTGCGGGAAAGAGACACTTTCAAAACTAAAATGCGTGCGGGAAAGTGGGTTAAAACGCACGGTCGTAGAAAAAGTATATTATCACTGCCTAATCAAAACCAGTTCATGGAACGAGTTAATTATGAACTGACAAGAAGGACAAGAATGTCAATTGATGAACGTCATATTATTTGAATCGTTTGTGGTTGTGTTGGAAAGTCGGTTATTTACAATTATTTGGAAGTTATGAGGTTCTCTCGGCAAAAACGTGTTGGAATATTATCAGCTTCACTACTTTTAAAAGTATTGGTTGTTACTCCAAATAGAAGGAGACCTCAAAATGACAGCTGTAACATTTTTGGGCATGAGATTTCATGGTTTTCACTGAGAATATAATGTAATTATAATTTCAAGTTGGAAGTAGACCAACTTCTTAATGCAATAGTGTAATTGAAATTCAATAATGTGGTTGCATGAACATCATAAACGGCACCATAGTAATTAACTTTTTCTAATGTAAATGAAGTTATTATTTAATGAAAATGTAATGATAATGAACGTTGCATGAATCCGCCTTGAAACATTTGTTTTGATAATGCCAAACAAGTATGTATTCATGAAAACCATACCAGAAATATACAGTGGAATGAGTTGGTAATTCAATGTTGTTTTTAGTAGTTCTCGTAACCCAAGGACATTGATAATTGCTCGAAAAAATTTGATGACACATTTCGAAAGCTTGGTGCTTGGAAACAGACCAACGCCGTAGGCGGAGGTCCGTTGCCTACAAGCAGCAAGCTTGAGAAAGTTGTCATGAAATTTCTGAGCATTTATCAATGTCCGAGGGTTATTCGGATAGAAAATTTTAGCCAATTTTTTTTGGCATTTTCGATTCTATAAGTTCACTAATATTTTCATCAGTATTACAACCAAATCGTGACATTTCGAAATATTAAATATTTGAAATTTCAAAATCGGAATAAATAATCAATATGTGTCCATAGCAACGTGAAAATAGCCCATGGTCTGTTATCAGTAGTAATAACCCAAGGACATTGATAATTGTTCGAAAAAATTTTATGACAGATTTCGAAAGCTTGTTGCCTACAAGCAGCAAGCTTGAGAAAGTTGTCATAAAATTTTTGAGCATTCATCAATGTCCGAGGGTTATTCGGATAGACATTTTTTTGTTTCAGTATTACAACCAAATCGTGACATTTCGAAATATCAAATATTCGAAACTTCAAAATCGAAATAAATCAATATGTATCCATAGCAACGTGTGAAAATTGCCCATGGTCTGTTATCATTGTAATGTTGACATGATTGGCTGAGATTGTTCATGATATAAAATGAGGAAATTTGATTTGGTTTTTGGAATTGTCAAAAAATTTTCAGTATAATGTTGAAATGATTGGGTGAAATTGTTCATATGATAAAAAATGAGGAAATTCGATTGGTTCTTGAAACTGTCAAAAAACTTTCTTTATTGAAAAATTCGTTTTTTTTGTTTTATGTCCAATGAAAATATACACGTTTGAAGAGAAAATAGTAAATTTGGAACATATTATTTCCAAAGTAGGTGATCATAAAACATCGTTCATCAGCATTGTTTTATTTGCTCATTCAATTCTTCATGCAAAAATACACTTCATAAACCTAATCGGGGAGCAAAATTAACGATCTTTTTTATTGAACTAATTGAATTGAAGTTGGTGAATAATAATCTATCGAAGCCAAAGCTTTTTAATTATTATTAAAACAAATGATTTTGTTTATATCTATCGAATCAAACAGGTTCATAGTAAGTTCAAACTAAAGTACATAATTTTAAATAGATACACAAGTATTTTATATCATTGTCGAAGAGTGTTTCACCATACTTATATTTTTATCAAGGATCTCCCATTTCAATTAAGTTTTCGAGATTTTTTTATGCATGGTGCTAATAGTTTACCAGATGTAACAGTTGAAGATTTACAAATAATTACACTTCTGTGAAGATAAGAAACAACACGCGAAAAAACAACACCATTTTCAATAAAATAAAGTAGGCTTCGATAATATAACATCTGGTTGACGATTACAAACTCATCTAAATAATTATTTGCATAGAAAATACTCGTATATCAAAAACTAATAACTGGATTGAAATGGAAGATGCTGGGTAAAAATTGAAGTACACTCTTCGACAATGATATTGAATCATCGCTGATCCATTTAAAATTATTGAGGAAATAATGTAGTTGTTTCAATTAATATTTGCAAGATCATCGGATTTGTAAATCTCATTGAAAATCTCTGGTTCCAATGGATGATTATTCTTCACTTCTACCCAATTATTCAGGGCGTTGAACTTGTTACGATTATGACGGAAAATTGGTTATAACTTTTAAAATACTCTGTATAACAGAGTTGTAGTGGAGCTGAAGCTGATTTCACTTTTGAAATTGAATATAGGGTGTGTCATCTTTATACAATGATACCATGAACGTAAGATGAAATTTGTGTAAGGCGTTCGATAAAAATTTTTAAGGGGGTTAATTTATTTGGACAAATCTCCTCCTATTATGGGCGTATGATTCAAATTTTGGAGAGAGGTTGATATTAGTGTGAAAATTTCCATTTACTGGGGAAGTGTGATGAAATTGACATAGTGGATTAATTTATATAGACAAATCTCTCCCATCATGGGGGCACGATGGAATTTTTAAAAGGGAGTTGTTCGTATAAATCATGAGCGTGCCACACAATTTTCCGAAAAGGTGTAATTATCTCATAAAATTTCCATTTGCTATAGAAGGAGGAGAAAAAATTTTGAAAGTGGTTAACTTATTTTCTGATAATGAAGACTGTAGAGTATGTATGGGTTCAATTTTAAGAGGTACATGGGACATATTTTTTAATTACTAATGATTATAAGAAATTGATGCTGTGAACATTTTGAGAAGGAACTATGTGAAAATTCAAAGGTATTACTTAATGTAGAGTAATTATTTGATTCAATTCAGTGTTATTTTATGATTATTTGGATAACTGTAACTGGATCATAAAGATACTTTATATAAAGGCAACAAGCCATAGGCTACGGTGTAGGTTGAAATGTCCGCCAAAACTTTGTTGATAGAGAAAGAGACAGACGATCAGAGGTTTTTATGTGTTGGTGTCTACAGAATGCGAGGCCTTGCAGAAAGACCTCTAATTTTCTACCTTTCATTCGGAGAAAATGGGCTTGTTATCAATGAAAAATTTCCTCGGTTTTTCTCACGTTATTTTGTTAAACTGAATCATCAAAATAACTAGTGAAATTTTCAGCTCTTGAACTTTCCCCACTATTTAGATATTAGAGGTTGAAAATGGAGCTCCCTTAAAAAGCGACAGAACCGACTGTGACGTCACATTGCATATTGTGCTTTGTACACCGCTGCGTTTCACATAAGAAAGTTGGTTACAGCTGCAATATCTTTGAATTTCAAAAGTGTTAGTGATTTTTGCTATTGAAGATGTACTCAGTAGATACCGGATTTATTGAAGCAGATTCTGCAAATTCACCTGAAGTCGATATCTTTATGGTGAGGGACTACATTAATAGAAACAAAGAATTCACACTTGGTTTCTGAATCGAAATTTCAAAACAATCTATAATACATTGTACATTTTCATATCTGCGTCTGGAGGGAGTAGGAAGTATTTTCTTTACTTGCACAAATGTGTAAAGGTAACTGGCTAATACGGTATAGTTTTTTGTATGAAGCTACAAACTCTGGAAAGTGTCACACCAAAATCGTCTCCTAATATCCTATAAGCTAAATTCAATTTGATCTTTTTTAATGTTAAAAAGATATCAAGCTTGTCCAGCTCACAGTTTTTTTTGTTAACAAGCTCACAACAAATAATGAATGATTTGGAACTCCCAAATAAGGCTTCGGATTTTTTTTCTATCAAATAAAATATTCTATTTCGTCTGACCTATTAGAGTCAGACGAAATAGAATGAACTATTCGGATCTGACATACTTAATTCTGACGAGCTAAATGTAGAAGTACCGCTAGTGGATATTTAAAACTCTTCGTTTATAGGTTTTCCGTCTTTTTCCATTCACGATTTCTTTGGAACGATCTCATTGCTAGAGCATTTTCTCTTTTTAGCGATTCTTCATATATAAAACCTCTTGCCCCCGCATTGAATCGCTTTGGAACGTACATAAGCCTTAATGCAAGCCTGAACCCCTATTTCCCGAGATATAGGTTACATTCGTGTGATATCCTTTTGATTTTCTTCCTTCACTTTATCATCATCAGAGGCTCTATTTTCTGAGCTAAACTTGTAAAAACTGTGACTGTGGCTTTGAACTATGCATTGTTACTCTATTTTTTAGACAGTCAAACAATCTCGATACTACTCAAGGTTTCAATTTAACTGTTCCACTGCTCACTGTTTAAATGTATATATATTTTTCTGGTGCATTCTTGGATGTGTAAGGTCAGTCGGGAGTCAAATAGTATTCATTTACCACTTTTTTCTCATTCCCTTCACAATAAAATAACGAAACAATAGGTACAGTCAACAATCCAGCGTTTTTTTTTTCTTACACAAAACGATACAATATACACAATACACTGCTCTCGACTCGTGGCGTTTCAAACGTTGGGTATAGCATATGCAGTGTGACGTCACAGGTAACCACGCCCCGTTTTCGTTCAATCCAATTTCTTTAATTAATTTGAGGTTTCAAAGGTTCGCGGAAAAATCTAAAATTTTTTTGGGAATCTGTTTAAAATGAGTTTTAGTTTCTATTATTAACTAAAAAAATGTTTCTTGAACAAGCCCATTGTTGAAAATAGTTGTCCAAAATTGTGATTTTATTAAAAAAGAATTAAGCAGCAAACAAATTACAAGAGATGTTCGAAGTTTTGTCCTTTTACATTTATATATAATTTGCAGCGATTTCTTATTAAAAATCTCATTTTGGAAAGACTGGCGATTGTCTGAAATAATAGCTGTAGCTGCATGGATTCTTTTTATTTTGTGTTAAAAAAATCACAAGTTTGGACAAGTATGCTCAACAATCTTCTCTGAATTTTCAGATGCATTGCTGTTTTTCAATAAATATCTTGAGAACTACAAGGTTATGTGTGTTTCACGTGAAAACCATCAAGGAATACAAAAAAAATGAGGATAGTTTCGAATTCCAGTGGCGTGAAAAGTGGGAGGCGAGAGGTAACATATTCTTCCAAATGTACATTACTGGATGAAGAAATGAAACATGTTTTTCCATCAAAATATGCCTTTTCACGTTTAAAAACATCCCGCCAAATGTCAAATCAATTTATTCACTCATTTTAAAGTTATCACATTTAAATTTTCATCACTTTAATACCGTGCATTTCAAAAAGTAAATAGGCTTGACCCCTCAATCCTTATATAAATATGTCCAATTTTACGAGATGTACTCGTATCTACATGAAAACGTTGTAAGTGTCATTTGAAAACACCCTGTATAATTCATCTAATTAAAACTTAATTCAAAAGGTACACATTTTTTGACTTTTCGTTTTCTTACGTTGGTAACAGTTTGATAAATTAAGCAAACTTCGTTAAAATTAATATTAATGGAAACATTTTCTTTAAAAATATATTGGCCGTTTAACAGCAGGGAAATAGCCAGGCCAACCAGGCTATATGTACAAAGGGGAGCAAGTTTATTCTCAACATTTGCATGATATTTCGTATAATACTTAAACTAACAATGTGTATCATATTCGGACCAATGATGCAATCAACGAGTTCACTAGCACTCAATTAACCAGAGAATTTCAATTGAATAATTCGTTTGACTATCGCATTAAATATTTACAACTAAAATAATTATGAGAATGATATATTAACATATTTGTTTTAAATCGTTACAGAAAATGTGCGAAATGCATTAAAATTATGCAAATGGAATCAGTGAGATATGAATGATAAATCAGCAATATTTTGAGTGTAGTCGTGTTCCTTGACCAAATCATGCGGCTTAGAACAACTATCCGAATTAGGATTAATTACGTCGGTATCCGATGTTTCTGGTTTTTCGTGGTATTTGGAAATATTGCTGGAGACGCTGGAGACGCAGTGCAATACATTAGAGGCAAAGGTGAGTAAATTGAACATATGAAAATATTTTTTTTATATTTAAATTAACAAAATGTGGAATGGAAATCAACGATTGTTTGTTTGTTAAACTAGCAAATGTGTAGTATACTGGGTGTCTCAATATATCCTGACTGTTTTTAAGAGCTTATATCTTCGAAACGGTTCTAGATAATAAGATGCGGTTTTCACAGTTAGGTTTAAAATCACCATAAGTTTTGTTATGACACATTTATATAAATGGCCCACTTTCGGTTCACCAGTTAGAAAAGTGATGTATTTTCAGAATACAGTAGATGTAATTTTTTAAATAGGTCACCCTGTATATTTTACAATTTCTTAAAAGACGCATATTTTTACTTTATAACGGTGCCTTGAAGTTTAAAATTGGTGCACAGAAAACGAAGTTAGATAACTTTAACTGGGATACTGTAATGATTCACATATCTTATTAATAAATAATAATCAAGGAGGCGTTAATATGTCACATCACAAAAATATTGCGATCATTGACAGAACGTCACGTTGTGTTTTATATTCAATGAAATTGAAGTGTTCAATCTCTCAAAATGCAGTAGTATACAGCACAAGAAGAATCTCAAACAATATTTTTATAGGCCCAAACTCAATCCTATGTTCAGAGTAGAAGTCTATTTTGAAGACAGTTCAATAAAAATCTTCCTGCTACAAATACCATTAAAACATGGTTAACCAAATTAAGGAATACTGCTTCTATATCTAGAAAAAAGAGAACTGTAAATGGAAATTTAGAAGAAATATTATCTGTTTATGAGCTTGTACCGAGAAATCCGAAAATGTCAATTATAAAAATAGCATAAAATTTGGAAATGGACAAAACTAAAGTTTTTAGAATTGTAAAAGTTCTCAAATTTAGACCTTACAAAATTCAAGTTCTACAAAAAATTAACGATCGGGACCATGATATAAGAGTGTTCATGTGTGAAACTTTAACAGATTTGTACAGAGCATATTATCCAAATTTTAGAATTATTATGTCTGATGAGGCTGCGTTCCATATAAATGGACGAGTTAATAAACATAACTGTAGAATTTGGGGATTAGAAAATCCAAGAGAATTTCATCAACATGAAAGAGATTCTCCTATAGTTAATGTTTGGTGTGCAGTGTCTCGTGAAAAATTATATGGGCCTTTCTTTTTTGCAGAAAATACAGTTCGTGGTAATAATTATACGGATATGTTGGAAAACTTTTTTTATCCCCAGTTAGAACAAGATGGTATTTTAAACCAAAATGTTTACTTTCAACAAGACGAGGCTCCACCCCATTATTCCAACATAGCAAGAGAATCTGTTAACCAACAATTTGGAAATAATTGGATTGGTAGGAGTGGTCCAATAGAATGGGCTACAAATTCTCCAGACCTGACTGTTCCAGATTTTTCCTTATGGGGATATGTGAAAGATAGAGTCTACAACCCTATGCCTGCTACTATTGAAGAATTAAAAAATAACATACAGCAGGTAATGGAAAATATTCCTCTTGAAATGCTGACAGCAGCATTTGACAACTTAATGGTTCTATTCCACAAATGTATAGACCAAGAAGGAAGACACATCGAACATTTGTTTTAGAGTGTCCTAAAACATGTTCTTATTTGTTTTTCACTGTTCACTTTTAGTTACTAGCTAATAAAGTTTTTCTTTATGACAATTTCAACTTAATACCTGAATCATTACAGTATCCCAGTTAAAGTTATCTAACTTCGCTTTCTGTGCACCGATTTTGAACTTCAAGATACCGTTATAAAGTAAAAATATGCGTCTTTTAAGAAATTGCTAAATATATACAGGGTGTCTCATTCAAAAAATTACATCAACTGTATTCTGAAAATACACCACTTTTTTAGCGGGTAAACCGGAAGTAGGCCATTTATATAAATGTGTCACAACAAAACTTACGGTAATTTCAAACCTAACTGTGAAAACCGCATCTTATTATCTAGAACCATTTCGAACAAAACAGTCAGAATATAATGAGATACCCTGTATAATTAATATTTACAGCATATACCTATTTCATCCTACCGAAATTGAACTAGTAGAGTTGAGTTACAAAAAAACTAGATTCTTCCTCCTAAGACTTTTCTTGGAAAGAAGATCTGTTATAATGTGGAAGTCAGAACCGATTAAAATAATAACTTGTTACTAAATATAATCAAGAACTCAAAACCAACACTACTCAATACAAATGAAGCAGCTATAATCAACTCTTTCGACGGCAAATTTTCACCAGTCCGATATTGAGAACAACAATAATAATAATTTAGAACTAACATATGAAGTAGACGAAAATATTGATACTATCAACGTCAATCTAAATTCTGCTGAATTTTGGATTAGAAAAATCAAACTTTGTAATAAAATCTCAGTACCTTGGTGGAACCAATATATAGATAGTGCCCTTAAAACCATAAAACAAAAATTTTCATTTCAAAAATTTAAGAGCTCAATCTTTTCCAATGAGAAAAACTGAATGAGAATATTGATAATAGTTATTAATGTACCAAGGGTATAAATAGTTTGTAGTTTGTAATGTTTATGCTCTGAGGGCGACGTCTTACGAAGCCGAGGGCCTCTGGCCATAGGGTTTGTGAGTCGCCCGAGGGTATACACATCTGTTTATGCCTGCGGTACATACAAACTTTTATGTCATACTAGTTCGTTATTGCAATCCAATATCAATACAAATCAGTGTTTTAAAAATGTGAATGTCATAATATCACAATAAATTTTATATGTGTCAAAGCTATAAGTCAAAATTAACGAAGATTTTGGAATTCCTGACGATATTATTGAAAAAGCAAAGGAAGCAACTGTAAATCTGTTGCCAAAAAAGTCTAAAGAAGCTAACGACATGGTTATTAAATAAGTTGAACAAAAAATTATTTCTCTTTATGTCCGCGCGGGTCATAAAGTGAACTTTATGCCCGCACGGGCCATATTCTATATTATACCATATTTTCGATCTGTAGTTTTTTAGGCCTAGTGTAGTGTCAGTTATTGTTTTATTTATTTTCTGTAAATTATTATGGGCAAAACAGGACTTGATCCTCTGCCCTTATCATGTAATAATCATAATAATAATAATAGTGATATACAAATGGGATTTGGATTAGACAAGTGCAAAACCTTAA
>CAJUYI010000447.1:45131-161583 GCA_910591695.1 Galerucella pusilla
AGTTATTAAAGGTGGATACTTTTATCTGAAAAGCACTGTATAATAAGCAAAATGATAATCTTTTTTTTTTAATTATAAATGACCACATCATTTGCTAACTAACAGAAATATTTTCTGAGAAAAACGTTCCAAAGAACAACTTATCAAGCAAATATCCATTAAAAAATCAAAACTCAAGTTTGAGTGCTCTCATTAGAATATCAAAAATAAAAGTTTTATGTTATAACCTCCCAATAAACTTTGATTTTCACAAAATCGATTGAAAATCCCATTTTTCTCAATTCTCAAGGATCGAAAACCCAATACAATATTCATTCAGTTACATCAAATATCTTTATGAGTAATCTTGTATTGCGGTTAACAACATTTTTCATTTTTTCAGGAGACGTTGTCGATTTAATCGAAGGATCAAATCTGTATGAAGAACCACAGGGAATTGTTAGAATTCTAGGAAGATGTATAAATGATACCGACGATTGGACTCCCACCAAATCAGATTGGGCGTATAGGTTAGTGTCGGAATGAGCACATAATTAGGTAAAAAGTTTGATCCAATTTTTGGGTGTTTGAGTATAGGTACCATTATTATCACCATTACCAAGTTCTACAAAATCCATGAGTATGTATTTATTGATAGTAGCATTGATAATAGGAGAAGAAATATTTGGTTTTACTACCGGTTATATATTTGTAATTATCTCCAAAAATCACGGAATTCTTTTGCCTGTTATTGTCGACCACTGAACGGCTACTTTAAAGTATAAGAAAATTGAACGTCATAGTATATTAAGTATAAAGAACTAAGAGCTTTGTTTACCGATCGACAGCAATGTTTGGAGGCTGAGCGTAGGAAAGCCTACAATTTTGCTGCAGACCGGTAAAACCCTTAACGTTCGAGATACTTATACCATTTTTTAAGCGATCGTATTCGAATAAATTTCGAATAAAATAATTTAAATTTCTTCGAAATGAACCAAAAGTAAAAAGTGACATTTATACTTCTCGATTAGTTTGAAATATAATTTGCATTTTGGTATAAAGTAGGCGGTTGCCGAATTGCCAATGATATAATTGAATAATCGTTGGGCAGTTGCTGTTTCCAAAATATTAGTTATCAACAAATAAATGCAACAAACAAATGGGACTTAAGATTATATTTCAAAGTCTATAATGGAAATTGAATTCTCGATTAATTCACTAATATAAAATGAGTGAGAATAATACTGAAGTAGAAAAAGCGTGGCAAATAGGATGTGAAGCAATAATCACAGGAAAATCCAGGAATCGCTATGAAAAAATATATAAATCTCCTAATTTTTTCTGTTCTTTTTTTGCAATGAATGAAGTAATATATTATTTAGGACCACTTGAATGTATGTACCTACGTCGGTAAGTAATTTACAATATCTTCTGTGAGTTCCTTGTGGCATTACTTATTCTTTTTTCTTAATCTTTTGGGAATCAAACCACAATAATGTTTTTTATTTTTTATTTCGACGTTTCGGTAGCGTTGCAGCTACCGTTGTCAAGATTAACTAACAATAAAATCAATAAAATAATTTTTGGTCCCTATCTGACACAACGAAAAAATATGACAACTGGACAATCAATAATATTTTGAAGTTTAAGACTACAAAACTTTATTGTCAAATTTTATTAAGGTCCATTCATAGTAGATCACACCTCTGGTAAAATGTGAAATAAAATATTTTATTTTATGACATTCTAACGATATGATAGTCTACTAGAAATGGAATCCAGTGAAGTGCACGTTCCAGGAACGGTTTTTATTGGGATAGCGCTTTTTTTAGCTTATTTGGAAATGTTGTTAATAAAACGCGTTTGTTGATACTTTTTTGTGTATGGTTATTTTTGTTTTCAATATATGTATAACTCAGTTTGGTGATTTTTTGTATTGAAGTGTGTATCGATTAACAACTATTCCAATGATGAATCATAAGATAACCTGGATAAAAACTTATGATGCTATCCTGATAACGCAGGTAATTGATTATTGGAAATTTCTCTTTCTAACATTGGTAACCAAATTTGACTACACTCGGCTGAAATACTAGCTACACATTTACCTGAATTTAGTTGTATTAAAGCACTTTCTTTGATTTTTCGTCTTTTATTATTGGGCTCTTTCAATATTATTTTTGTCGAATCCCATTGAATTTTATGCCCGTCTTCCCAAGCATGTTTACAAATACCTGACTTAAACAACTCCCTATCTTTGATGTATTTTTTATGTTCACTTATTCGGACTTTCAATGGTCTAGATGTTTGACCTAAATAGAATTTGTCGCATTCACAAGATATCTGATATATGCAATTTTTTGAAGATTGTTCTTTATTTTTTGGTTTTGTTTGTTCTAATGATAATCATTTCACAAAAGAGAAAACTCTACTGAAGAATGTTTTAAATGCCAATAATTACCCGGCAGAATTTGTAAATGAAGAAATCAAGAATATAGAGAAAGGCTCATTGTTAATACCCCAGAAGAATAACAATAATATTAATAATTCAGCAAACATAATTTTCAAAAACTTGACAATACCGTATGTTAGGGGTTTGTCAGAAAGAATGAAGAAAATTGGTAATCAATTTAATATTCGTACCAGCTTCAAATCTAACAATACTTTGAGATCTATCTTAACAAAAACGAAACCAAAAAATGAAGAACAATCTTCAAAAAATTGCATATATCAGATATCTTGTGAATGCGACAAATTCCATTTAGGTGAAACATCTAGACCATTGAAAGTCCGAATAAGTGAACATAAAAAATACATCAAAGATAGGGAGTTCTTTAAGTCAGGTATTTGTAAACATGCTTGGGAAGAGGGGCATAAAATTCAATGGGATTCGACAAAAATAATATTGAAAGAGCCCAATAATAAAAGACGAAAAATCAAAGAAAGTGCTTTAATACAACTAAATTCAGATAAATGTGTAGCTAGTATTTCAACCGAATGTAGTCAAATTTGGTTACCAATGTTAGAAAGAGAAATTTCCAATAATCAATTACCTGCGTTATTAGGATAGCATCATGAGTTTTTATCCAGGTTTTCTTATGATCTATCATTGGAATAGTTGTTAATCGACACACACTTCAATACACAAAATCACCAATTTGAGTTATACATATTTTGAAAACAAAAATAATCATACGCAAAAAATTACAACAAACGCGTTTTATTAACATTTCCAAAATAAGCGGAAAAAAGCGCTATCCCAATAAAAACCGTTCCTAGAACGTGCACTTAACTGGATTCCATTACTAGTAGACTATCATATCTTTGGAATGTCATAAAATGAAATATTTTATTTCACATTCCACCAGAGATGTAATCTACTATGAATGGACCTTAATAAAATTTGACAACAAGGTTTTGTAGTCTTAAACTTCACAATATTATTGATTGTCTAGTTGTCAAATTTTTTTTGTTGTGTCAGATAGGGACCAAAAATTATTGCATTACTAGTAGTTAATCTTGACAACGGTAGCTGGAACGCTACCGAAATGTCGAAATAAAAAATAAAAAACATTATTGTGGTTTGATTCCCAAAAAAATAAGAGAAAAAAGAACTAGTAGTCGATCTTTGAATGTATCCGCGAATATTTTAAAATGTGAACACTACTCCCAATATGCTTTCGGAAAATGAGAAAACTATAGTGGGTTGCTGGAATAATGGAAAATATTTTTTTCTCTTGGGTGGAAATTTAAAATTGTTTCAATCCTACAATCGCTCGTGTGCGTAGCAATCATCCAAGAGTGGAGAATTCGTTTGTTCTGAATGTTGTAATGTCAAATGCATGATCTTCACAAATAAAATAAAGTATTTTCTGTGATGGAAATTTCTTCAACATTTCTCTACTTGGAGTATTCCTGTTTCCAGGAAATTGTTTTAATCAAAAGAAATAGGAAGATAAGAAGAAGAAATTATTATTGATTTCTTGTGTGATGGAAAAAAAATTGCCCACCGAGTCTTATTGATTGGTGTTATCGATATAAATGTGTACATCAAAATTACTACAACTATTGATTTTTGAAATTCGCTGACATGAAAATAATTAATAATTATATTGAATGGAAAAATTTATTGAGTTATTGAAAATAGTAGAACAAAAAACTTATTTGAGATTCAACTTTTAGGTGGAGTGAACAAGCCCAAATTTCACTAACAACCCAAGAATATTTTCCGGATGGTTTTCCCAAGGATTTCTCCATCCTGATTGTTGCTAGACCTTCACCAGGTAAATATTCATTCTACTTTTACTCTTTTTGCTTAAATTATTCTTATTATCAATTACCCAGGCAGCTGCAACAAAAGAAAAACCGCACTGGATTTAAAAAATAATGTGAAGAAATGAAAAGCAATCAATAATATGTATGCTGACAGTAAAATTGCGGAAACATTTATTATAGGGTCAAGGGGTATGGTTCAAATAATACCCTTCTTGCTGTGCTTCTAACATATTACGTATCAAGAAATGGGAAAAAAAAGGCAGGTCTGTGATTAATCCCAATCAAAATATCACAATAATGAACCGTTTAAATGTATTACCAGCGTTAACCCTAATCTTTGACTCACAAAAATTTGATTGGTTGATGTTAAAATCACGCGCAAGCCCGACTGTTCAATCGGGAGAAATTACAACATTCAATATAGGATGCAGACATACCTTTCATAGCGGTAATGTGTCTTACGTCTTTTTCTACTGTCCCACTGACAGTTCTCGTCTGTACATTGTCTGTACTTTGTAGTTCACGGTCAATTATTATTTATTAACAGCCGGTGTTTCAATGCAGGGTTAAATCCAAGGGCTCACTATCTCAGGGTTAGTGGTAGCCCCAGTGTTGAATTTTGGGAGCGTTTATCATTGCGATTTATCCCAAGAGCTAACTTACCCAGTGTTGGCTACACTGAGACAAGTGTTGCCAAGTTTTAGTTCAATTTTGATTGGGTGAAAATATAATCACGTGATTGGTTGCTCTGGTTTTAAAATTTTATGGTTCTCTGGTTATATACTTATATAGATCATTTGTTTCACTGGTTTTTGTAGTTGTCATCCGGTTGTTTTGACATTATTTTTTAAATTCGAAAATTCCAAAAATGTAATACTTGTGGGTTTTTTCAACAATACCAAAGATAACCCTGATAATACATAATAATCAAACGACAGAATAAACTTTTCTTAAATTTAAAATCCACATATACCCTACAAAAACTATAAAACCAACGATCGTTCACATAACACGGTTGTTTTGTGACAGTTATCCCGAGGTTATCTACTTATGTCTCACTTTAAAGTGCGGGTTGGATTACCATTTTATTTACCCCTAGGTTATATATCATATCTCTCTGCCTTCGATAAACGATTAAACATAATTTACCTAAAGGGTAACTCTTTACTCATAGGTAACCCTGCATTGGAAAACCGGCTATTAAAGTGAATATTATTCTTATTGCTTTATTTATTTGAATAATACAAAAATATGCATTTCTTCCAACGTAATGTGTTAGAAGGACATTAGCAAGAAGGGTACCTATTATATGAACTCTATCATCAATAAGTCGCCAACATATAACGATAATTCTTATAGTCCAAGAGCTAGTAACACGTGTTTCATGAAGTGTTTGATGCACCTTGAAATTTTGTGATAGAGTATCGAATGGATAGCTGAGCAGGTAAGCAAGTGTTGGCAAGCCCTACCTGGGGACACCAAGTACTGCGCATAGGAGAAAGGTATAAAAAAATTTAGCCCAAAAAAAGTGTTTGATTCAGAGGCCAACAAACAGAAATCTAAATTTCAAACCATATAAAATATATAATTAAAAAGGCAGACACTTTTGAGGGGGTTAACATATAATAAAAACACCCTCAAGTTGTTTTTTTTAATACAAAATGAAGTGTTTGATTCACGCTGCCATTTTAACAGCGTCTTAATTTCATATAATAAAAATTATTTACAAAAAGGCAGACACTTCTGTTGGGGTTTAATTATCGAAAAACATGAAAATAAATATTAATTTTAATAGAAAGAGATAGGCAGCGCATAGTCGTGGATGTGAGCGAGAGCACCGATTACCGGCCTAGCTACGGTCTTTCTCTGCGCTCTCATTGGCTGTTGGTCACGTGTTCTTGTACAGCTGTACTAGCTATAGTAGCTATACATTTTTAAATTTAATTTTGTATTAGACAAGTGCAAAACCTTAAATATCGAGAAGGGTCAAATCGTTAACGGAGATGTGTTACTACCCAATGGGAATATTATAACTGCCATGCAAAATGACGAGAACTACAAATACCTAGGATTTCAGCAAGCTAAGCTATTAGACCAAAAGCAAGCAAAAATCAAAATTAGGAGCCAGTTCACTCAAAGGGTAACTACTTTATTGAAATCCCAGTTGAACGCAGAAAATCTAGCAAAAGCAATTAACACCTACGCCATACCGATCCTGACATACACATTTGGAATTCTGAAGTGGACAAAGACAGAGCTGGAGGATATTCAAAGAACAACCCGTACCATGATGACCAAACACAAATGTCACCATCCGACATCATCAGTTATCAGGACAACACTACCAAGAAGAGAGGGAGGGAGAGGTCTGGTGGACATAGTTAATTTACATAACAAACAAATATCTAGACTCCAAGAATTCTTCATTGCTAAGGCTGAAACATCTGAATTGCAAGAGATGGTCGCAAAAGCAGATAAAAACTATTCCCCCTTAAATCTTATAAGCCCTGATATGAGACTTGAAATCGTTACAGATTTTGACAAACAGGTGGAGTGGGCTCAGAAAGCGCTTCATGGTCGACATCATCACGACTATCTGATGGAACATTATTTCCAGAAACAGAAGGATTTATGATGGCAATTCAAGACCAAGTAATTAATACAAACAATTACAAGAAATTTGTCATAAAAGATCCAAACATCGCAACGGACAAGTGCAGAAGGTGCCAACAAACAACAGAGACGATACAACACATAACGTCAGGATGTTCAGCCTTAGCTAACATTGATTACCTACGCAGGCACAATCAACTTTGCAACATCATCCAACAGAAGTTGGCCAACAAATTTGGATTAGTTAACACCTACACCCCATATTACAAGTACCATCCGAATTCGGTGCTAGAGAATTCTGATTTTAGACTACTACGATAGGTCAATTATCACCGATAGACGGGTGACGAATAACCGGCCTGATATTGTAGTTGTGGATAAAAAAGCTAACTCGGTTTATCTGGTGGATGTTGCTGTACCCAATAATAACAATATTCAGGACAAATACAACGAGAAAATTGCAAAATACGCCGATCTTGCAATTGAGGTAAGACAGATGTGGCATGCAGAGAAAATGGAGGTGGTACCGATCATCGTTTCATCTACGGGACTGATTCCCAAAACTCTACAGGACAGCCTTACCAAACTAGGTCGTCACAAAAATACATACATCGATCTACAGAAGGCTGCCATTCTAAATACCTGTCACACTGTCACACTGACAAAACAAAGTAAACAAACAATACAAACCTTCATTATTGCATATAACACATGACACAGACTCACCTTCCTCACATTCCACTTCCATTTTTATAAAAAAAATAGTTAACTTCAGAATTCATCATACATTAACAAATATTCAATTCATATATTTTTTTTTAATAATGATTTAACAAATTTATAGACGCATTGAAAGAAATCACAAAAACACGTGCTCCGCTTACATCCACGACTATGCGCTGCCTATCTCTTTTTATTAAAATTAATATTTATTTTCATGTTTTTCGATAATTAAACCCCAACAGAAGTGTCTGCCTTTTTGTAATAAATTTTTATTACATGAAATTAAGACGCTGTTAAAATGGCAGCGTGAATCAAACACTTCATTTTGTATAAAAAAAACAACTTGAGGGTGTTTTTATTATATGTTAACCCCCTCAAAATTGTCTGCCTTTTTAATTATATATTTTATATAGTTTGAAATTTAGATTTCTGTTTGTTGGCCTCTGAATCAAACACTTTTTTGGGCCAAATTTTTTTATACCTTTCTCCTATGCGCAGTACCTGGTGTCCCCAGATAGGGCTTGCCAACACTTGCTTACCTGCTCAGCTATCCATTCGATACTATATCACAAAATTTCAAGGTGCATCAAACACTTCATGAAACACGTGTTACTAGCTCTCAGACTATTATGAGTTGAATGATCAGCAAGGTATATCTCTTACAACTTTTTTCCTTCGGTTTTGTTACCTATATACAAGCATTTTTGTATTTTTTCGTAAAATTAAATTTCCTTCTCACCACTTCTTAAAGTTATTCAAATATTCTGGAGACAGAAATAACGGCAGCAATTGATAATATCATTTCAATTCATTAGTTTTCAGCTCACCCTCAGCTGTTACTTGTAGTTCAATAATCTCCTAACTCATTGAATTAAACTTTTTGATTTACTATTAAATAAAACGAAATTAGAGGAAAAACAACCTTGAAAAACATTGACAACCCATCAAAGTTCATTGAATTAATAATAAAATTCTTCCACGTATAATTCTTAAATTTATACATTATTGAGATCAGTGTTTCGAGAGCTTCCAAATGCGGTGTGGCATGATCAGCTTTCGCATTCCAAAAATTCAAGGGATGATTGTCTCGGAAGAGGGAGCAAATGCAGTTAGAAACTGGCATACAGGGTGGACCAGATTCAATTGACGTATACAGAGATCTCGTAAGCCGCAATAGATGCAATATCTATGGTTCATTTAATAGCCTTTTTGGTGTGCGCCATCGATTGTTAATGTCCTTCTAACACATTACGTAGGAAGAAATGGGAAAAAGGCAGGTATGTGATTGATCCCAATCAAAATATCACGATAATGAACTGTTTAAATGTATTACAAAAGTTAACCCTAATCTTTGACTTACAAAAATTTGATTGGTTGATGTTCCTTTCGTAGAGGCATTGTGTATTACGTCTTTTTCTACTGTTCCACTGACATTTCTCGTCAGGTCTGAACATTGTTTGTTACGGTCAATAATTATTTTGTGAACAGTGAATATCAACCTTATTGTTATATACAGTGCTATTCTAAAGTCCCCTCCCCCCTCGTATCTTTTGAACGGCTACACTTACATTGATAAAATTTGGAGGGTGGAAATGAAGTGTTGTAAACTTCTCTACGAATGGTAACAGGTGACGTAATAATAATAGATGACGTCACAGTGTCACTCTGGCCAATAATTTCAAATATGGCAAGTGATATCTCGTTTAAAAGACATTGACATTGGCTACATAGCCATATTAATTTTGTTTGGGTTCAAACTAATTTTGACGGATAAATTAAATGAATACCAAAATTATTGAAACACCATTTTTAACTTGTATGGATGAAATTTATTTTTAGCCAACACTCTCTGTACTGTACTTCAACTCACTTCACAGATAGACGCAACTTTAGTTGAAGAGGGAGTAAGGCTTACCACCATTTCAGCAACTATATCAATTTTTTTATCATCACTAAATGTTGGTCGACCAGATCGTTTGACATCTGGAACACTATAGTTTAGCAAGTTTATCTGAAGCTATGCGGGATCGGTAAGAGGCGAGGAAAAACATGGCACCTATCTGTAAAACGTACAAATGGCGTACGGTACCTATTTTACCAAGTGAAACTGAAAATACAAATGTAACTGACAATAGCAACGCCACTGGATAAATCAATATCAGTCAACTGACGGAGTGAGAGGGAAGATCTCACGCACACGCTTGCCAATAAGAAGTCAGCTGGTCGATAAAAATCACCAATTATGTAATTCGAGGGTGTGGTCATTATGGTTTTCGTACAACGCTGCCAGAGCTTCAAAAAGCCCATAACATATTTGGAAAAGTGTTCATCTTTAAATATTCATAAATTGAAAAAATAATGCTAATAGAATAAATCCAAGGAAACAAGTACATTATAAAATTAACGTTTAATCATATTTTTAATATTGTTGATAATAAAAAGACCCTTGAGTTAACTGTATAAACCCTCACTTCGTGGAATCTACTCATCATATGGTTTTAAATGAAACGAACTGTTTTTAAATGACTCCACAATATATTTGTAAAAAATCTGTTAATTGCAAGTAAATTGACAATTGTTTCGATATAAATATCATCATCAGAATGACTGTCATTCTGATGATGATATTTATATCGAAACAATTGTCAATTTACTTGCAATTAACAGATTTTTTACAAATATATTGTGGAGTCATTTAAAAACAGTTCGTTTCATTTAAAACCATAAAAGACCCTTTTCTAATTATTATCACTACATAGTAAGCACTTCAGTTTTTTCATAGTTGAATGTGGCAATGTCGAATGTTTTCGACTGCATTCCTTTCACGGTTTTAGATAAACTTGCCAAAGTATACCTGTTGCTTCAAACATGTGAAGAAGCTCCCTAAAATAAGTTCTCGAGATAGGGCGATCTGGGTATCTCTTTTTAAATAAACGTTCCGCTTCATGGAGATTATTTCTATATTCACCAATTATTAAGATAGCTGCTACATTGTCGGCTTGAGTACGTACCATTTTGCCTATGTAAACTCTCAAACGTCTCGTTAAACAATAATCAAATAAAATATTTAAGCTATTTAAAAAAACTTTGCGAAGCAACAAATACCATTAAATTAAAAACGTCAATTCTTTGACAACTAACCAGAGGCGGACTGAAAAATCTTCAATATTCAAATGTGGAATAATAATTTTGGTATTTATTTAATCTATCCGTCAAAATTAGTTTAAACCCAAACAAAATTAATAGGGCTATGTAGCCAATGTCAATGCCTTTCAAACGATATATCACTTGCCATAAGGTCCTATTTAAGATAATTGGCCAGAGTGGCACTGTGACGTTACTATAACGTCACCTGTTACCATTCGTAAAGAAATTTACAACTTTTTATTTTCACCCTCCAAATTTTATTAATGTAAGTATAGCCGTTCAAAAAATACAAGGGGGAGGGGACTTTTGAATAGCCCTGTATATTTAAATAATACAAAATATGCATAGATACACGGAAAAACATCAGCATTTTCAAAGTTCTCAAGTATTTTCAGTTAGAAAAAGAAGCTGATAATTATTAATTTCATAGGTTTTTCGAATTTGGCTGAATATATACGATCCTGATGATTTTATTCATCAAATTCAAGGTAAGCTATATGTCAAAATAGCAAATAAACGACAATCCCAAAACCCGGATATACGTCACAAACGATGACGCACACCAAGAAGGCTATTGAATGTATCATACCATATTAGATAGAGAAAAAGTTTGGTACATTGATGGGAAAATAGAGTGTTCCAAAGAGTTTAAAATATTTCGACCAGTTCCGGAGATATTCGACAAAATCCCAAAATTGTCCTTTCCGTTTTTCAAATGTGCCGTTGGTATTGTGAAATAAGTATATAAAAAAATCATCCTCAACTTTGTTCAATCAACGAGGTTTTCTATACATCACCATACCAAAGAGTTCTAGGTTCTATCACGTTTTATCATCTTCTTGGGTTTTCTCTCTTTCACCGAAGTCCAATCAATAATTTCATATAAATTAAATAGGAATTTTTGAAGAAATGGATTCTTTCCAAACTCAACAATCTATTTCGAAGACTAATGACAAGGAACAAATAATAATGTATTTTACAAATGTCACTCAAAGGTGATAATAGGTTTTCAAAAAATTTAAAAAATCAATCAAAATCAGCCGTTAAAGTGGTTAAAAATAACGTCCATTCTGTGCAATACATAGTTCTATTCTCCTTAACAGTTCTCTTAAGTATATTATTTTGCATATGTTTGCTGTAAAGTTCATTTTTTATTAAACCACATACAAAATAATCTATTGAGTTAAGACATAGGGATTGATGAGGTTATCTTGTTGCCCCGTTGGAACTAATTATCTCAAAAATATTCACTTAAGTACTGTGCAACTCTTCTTGCATTGTGCGCACCACATCCTACCTGATTGAGGTAATCAATGTTTCATCTTGTTTCTAGGGGCATCTCATCGAATACTACCTCCAGTAGCTCTAAATATCGAAATTACCGTTCGAAAATATTTGTTCAATAATTTGATTATTGGTTAGACCACATCATACATTTTGCGAAAAACGGACCTGTGCGGATTTCGAGTTATTGACTATAAAATATTTTTTAAATTTGCTGATTATTCGACAGACATAAAGTGAGGAACACTAGTGGTAGGTATGGCCAATATATTCCAGCAAGTCCAGCAAGATTTGGAAATAGCTAGCTAACCAGCTCTTTCCTCTCTCTTGGTTCTACGTAAAATGAATAGAAGATTTCGTCAAATCTCTTCAAAGATCCTTCTTCAATTTATCTTCCCCACGGAATGAAATTGAATATCTCTATTTTGTGCTTCGGATCTAATACAAGTGCCGCACAATAAACCCAATTCGTTTCATAATAATGCTTCAGCATTTTGTCTCTCCCTGCTTGAAATGCTTCTATCAAGGTGCTTTCCACATCTGTGGCTTCTTCATCATTCAGAGAAATTAAAAAATATTGTAATTTGTCTAGCAGTATGTTAAAACCAACTATAACTAAAGGTGATGTTGAGTAGGTTGCTCCACAAAATGTACTAAGCTCTTTAAAATATCTTGAAAATTGAATACTATGCGAATGTATTTCTATTGCTCTTCGGTTAAAAGTAACTGACGAAAATCTTCGTTACTTTGAACTAATCTGCTTAGTGCCTTTTGCAAACGAATCGTTACATTTCACATATCGCATGTAGAATTCCATCTCGTGGACACACTATCTATATTCACTGCCACATATTTTGATCTTTCAAACGATTTTGACTCGGTTAATACTGATATATGAATGAATAAACTACAATATTTAGGATTTAGGGAAAAATTTCTACCGTGACTGAAATCATACCTAGAAACCAGAAAACTTATAGTTAGAATTGAAGATCAGAAGTCCCTCTCCCAACCTGTGGAAATTGGCGTACCTAAAGGGTCAATCTTAGGTCCTCTGATATTTTTATTATACATAAACGATCTTTATAAATATGTTAGCACTAAATGGCAGTTACTTTGCAATATTACAGCTAAAAAATATATTTACAACTAGTCAAGTGATCAATGTTCATTACGCAATGGTATACTTCCATATTTCCTATAATCTCATTCTATGAGGGGGTGCGGTAAATGCTTCAATGATTTTTATTCCCAAAAAAATGATTGTTCGTCTAATTTTTAGTCTTTTATAGATAAACATGCAAAAATCATTTTAAAGACTTCGGTATTCTAACTTTTTATTCTATTTACATCAACAAGTGCATATTATATGCAAAAAGTAATTTTAGTCTTAATTCTGATTTCCAAGCTTACCCAACCAGATCTGGCAGATTTATCCGGCCACCAAAATATAAAACGTCATTGTTTGAAAAAAGTCCTGTCTATAAAAGAATTCAATTCCTGAATCATTTGCCCAGCTGTATAAGAGATGAAAATTTCAATGATTTCAAACAAAAATCTGAAAAAATTTTTGTGGAATGTTTTTATGATGTATCAGAGTTTTTAAACAAACGATTTTAATTTAACTGTTTAATAAGTAAGTCTTATTTAATGTAATATCCTCTTTTCTGTTTGACCTGTCCTATAGCATGAACTATGATCAAAAAAGATATATTATTATTATGTTAGCTGCATCACATAACGTTTTCAAATTCTGCAATTGTTTAGATTTTTCAATTTTTTCACACAAACATCATACTTTTGTTAAAAGCGGTGATTCTGTCTCTTGGTTTATTTCGGCCAAATCATCATCGTCGCCCTTTTCAATGGATTCTTTTTCTAATTCTAATAGTCTTTATGTATCCTGTACAACTAAGTTTAAAATATGTGCAAAATATCTATTATTATAGAAATCTTTTGTGCTGAATGTGTGATCCGGACAATATTCTTCAATTAAATTTTCAAGTTCATTTTAAAAAAGCTGTATTTGCTGTTGTATTATTCACTGTGATTACTAGCAATTTAATTATATGCACATTTGTAAAATATTCCTGCAATGTCTTTTCCAGTATGATTACCATTAGATGGAAAAAATCTATGACTACTGAATTCAAATTCCAAAATTCATCAATAAAATAAGCTGTTATTCCACAATAGGACTTATAGCTTATCGAAGTCCATCCATCGATTGTGAAAGATATTTTTGATCGATTCTCTATTAAAATTTCAAATATCCGTTTTCAAACCAAAGTAAATGTTTCCATCACTTCTTCTTTAAGGAGTACTGCCTTGGGGTTGAATTTTTTGAAGAAAGTTTGAGTATGTTCAACGTCAGAAAAGCTGAATAGTAGCTACTTCAAAGACACCCACTCGACGATATCTTCGTCTTTTACAGAATAAACCTGAGATAAAGAGGAATGTTAATCCAAAAAATTCACTTACGATGTGTGTTTAGGACTAAATGACAGTAGTGAAAACTTCAACAAGGCAAGATTGATGATATGAAATAAGCAAAGTAGCTTTTTTAATTCAGATCAGATTTCAGCTTTTTGGACACATTTCATTCATTGAGTCAACGTGAACGTTTCGGTGTAGTCCTCACCATCATCATGGCTACAGTACAAATATATTAAGGATTAAGCTACACAATTTCTAATCAGTACATGCAAATATCAAAACAATCATAAAATCAATAAGTAACAGCGAGTGAAACAATAAAAAAGAGTCTACAAAATACTAACATACCTAATCAAAACAATCCTCTGAATTGCAACTCCCACGGCGTCAATCAAACCCAAAGAAACCAGAAAAAACATTACAAATCTGTAATACCAACAACCAATTATACCGTACTGAACCCCGGTTTTGTTGTAAATATACAGGGTATTCGTCAAGTGTGAAACTCTTTCATATCTCTAACTTTTCACACAAAATTCAAAGGACTATTAAAGTGCATATTTTAAAAATATTTATTATTCATGTTATAAAATTTTCCTTTGAATCTGTAGGAGATTCGAAGATATTAATTATTTTCCAAATTTTTAAATTGGAAATTGTATTGATGAATAAATAAAGAGTCACCTAATATACTAAAGTTCAATAATATCTTATTGTCACCTTGGATCGCAGTTGACAACTGTATTCGGCATAAAAGTTTTTTATAAATACTTTTTTATCGAATTAATTTTTTTTTGTCGGATGTAACTTCAGAAAAGTTTTCTCTTTATTTCGATGAAATAAACCGGATTGAGTTGAGCATCTTCGTATCGTCGCGAAAAATGGAAAAAACAGTTTAATTGTTCATTTCCAAGAACCGTTTAAGATTTAAATTGCTGTTGTCTTTTTACGTAGTATTAATGAACCATTTGTTCTTTCCTCCTACGGATACGAAACTCAAATTTTATGTAAATCTACTAAATATTCAATTTTTTTGGAAGATTTATTAGCTGGAACTTTTTTAAATAGAGTAATATTTTGACAAAGAAATTCTCTCTTTTGTTCTGGAAAACTGATCTGAATCAAATTTTAACTGGAACTCAAAGTTTATAATGTTTAAAAAAACTAGAGATGAACAAAAACCGTTTGCAAATTGAAAGAGATGCCTGACAGCATAACATTACGTTCAGCCGTATTCCGTATCTTGTATGTTATTTTTAACGATGGTCCGTCATGTTAAAATAACGATCGTATTTAACTATATTGTTAACTATTATGTGATTATCTATCAACCTTCCTTAACGATATTGTTGAAATTATAATATGTTAAAAAAGAAGTAAGTTTTAATTCTTACGAAGCGAGATGGAACGATACACCTTCAATGAATGTAAAAAGAGATGGATTCGGTCCCGTTAGACCCGTCAGAGTATAACCTTTATATTATAACATACCATCAAAACACATGACAGAAGCAGAGACATAGGTTGACTTTGATAGAAGTGCAATTTGTACAATATAACGCGAGGAAAGTGTACATTCAAGTGTACTTAATATAATTATAAATGGAAGAACAAGAACGCCTTCCAAAAACAACAACGCCACAGTATGAGATGCTGTTGGAATTTTAAGAAAATCATCCCATTGTAATAAGAGGGAAGAGCAAACCATACGAGGTTAAAATAATGAACAAATTTGTGGAAATAATAATAAAAATACTATAAAAAAACAGGACCATTCCAAAGCAGTCTATTATTTATGTTTGGTTGCAAAAAATTACAAATCACCACGAATATATAGCAAAAACTGATTAGATTTTTGACATTTGTTTCACTTATGGCCGTCTGCACTAATAGAAGCATAAGCTTAGAATAGCTATGGCGAGTTTAAAATTTAAGGGTCGCTTGGTTAAAGTTCAGTTGCACCAATGTTTTTGCTCTGCTTCTTAGCTAAGTGTTTAATACAATTGTCAACCTTGCTATTTAAGTTGAGTTTTATCTATATCTCTATGGTTTCAAGTGAATTTTCGTTTTTGTGGTTTCATATAACGTATTAGAAGTTGTTAAAAGTCAATTCTTTGAAAATCAAAGGATTCTATTCTTGTTTTTTAAATAAGAAACTTGTTTATAATGGAAAACACAGTAAAAAATAAGGAAATCAGATCGGCAAATTATACAGTTCGGGAAAAAGAATTGCTACTTTCCATAGCTGCAAAATGCAAAGAGGTTATTGAAAATAAGAAAACTGATAGCCTGTCTGGGCTCACAAAAATTGTCAGATTGTCCAAATAATCTTCTACCATTTCTACGAGTTGTAAAACAGTTGGCTTGGTCAAGCGAAACCTTTGGAAAAAGGTTTTTTCATCCAATTCTTCATAATAGTTTTTACGGTTGTACTGTCTTCTTTCTTGGAAATCCATTTTCAAGAATATCCAATACTTCCAGATCATCCTCCATAAACATCCTTCAAAAATAAAATAAAAAAACCGAAAACAGAAAAATCATGAAAACACAAGAATGTAAGGTTAGAAATCTCCACTTTAAGGATAAGTGGAGAATAAGCAAGCGTTTTTCTAAGCTTAGATAGGTGCAGCTTAAAATGACCAGTTGTTCATGGTGCAAAACAAAACTTTTTCAAAGCGCCACTTAACTTTAAGTTTACTTAAATATCAATTGGTGCAAACGGCCATTAACGAGATCGTTAAGACATAACAAGCTGTCAAACTGGTCCAGTTATTTTAACAACAGACTTTCTAAAAATAACGATTCTCGTTGACATAACTATGCGCATGATGATACATAAATTACAGAAATTCACACTTAACGATGGTCGTCAAATAACATAACCTGATAAGGAATATGGCCGGTTGATCTGTCATTATAACAATGGGAAGACAAAACAAAGTTAAGTCACATCTGGACAGGAAGCCCCGAGCGCAATAAGGTGAGAGGCTTATAAATCACCATCATGGTGTTTATACAATTTTTTCCGCCACTAGTCAATTTTAAAACAAAAATTGGAAATAAATTCACATACGCACCACGAGATGCGTTTACCCCGTCGTCTGAATGACAAGTACACAGTCATTTTTCGATATATTATTAACGTACTCGTTATGTCATCAGTCACTTTTGGTTGAGCGCGAATTTTTAATTAATAGCATTTTTATTCAATTGATTCAAACCTGATAGGTAATTTCAAGCAGCAAATATGTTAAAGACAATCTCTCGGGTATACAAAATTACGTTACGCAAGTTTTTGTTGAACTACTATCCCTTAATAATTCTCAAAATATTTAAATTTGTCCATTATTGACCTAGGTTGATGATAGAAAAGTATTATTAACCACTAATAGAAAAATTCAGCTTCTCAGTTGGTTAGAAGAAGCAATAATTGTCAACTTCACAGCTAGTAGTGGAAAATATATTTTTTCACTACTCACATGCAGAACCTTGTTCAGTCTTTGAGCTAGCAGTACAGATGTTGATAGTAACTCCCAATGACTCTCAATATAGTCTTTCATTACCAGCAATTACTTAATTACAGTATCCCGTAACGTCCACCGCATTGGTTACAGTGCAAGAATATTTTACGTGTCGGTGACGTTACATATAGTGGGAAATCACGACTCAGTGGTAGCTTATGATTGTTTGAATTGGTTTTGGAGTCCTTGCATAATTTATTTCAATAATGATTTTTGGATGATTCTAAAATCGACGGACAATATGAATATTAATAGAGATTAACACACTTCCTTAATATACTCGTACTATCAGTCCTGTTTATCACGAGCTCAGCTGTCTCTATAATGGCATCATTTGATATCCTAACAACCAATGTATTACTATTTTCCAGGTCAATCGTATCCACTCTTCACTTTATTCACTGAAGACGGGGATGAACAGCTCTATGTTACTCTTGGCAGTGAAGTCAGCCTCTTTTATGAAGACAACGAAGAACTTCCTGAGGAGAATAATTTAATAAATTTTGGAGTTGCGGTGGATGATGCACAGTAAGTGAAATTGAAGTTACAATAACATTTACCAATAAAACTCTCTTGTCTACTGAATCGTCCTAGCGTTATTAAACAATGTATGTAGTGTCATGAAAGGCCAAATACATAAAAGAGATAAATATAATAATTCAACTCTAGTAGGTATTAAAAGTTCATATTATAATTTATACTCGGCTTAGCATCGTTATGAGAATATATTGGCTTTGTCAGTTTAGTTGTTAATCTATTTTTTCGTAGTGATTCGAACAAGGATTTAAACTTTGGCAGCTAGTACTCTGAAATAACAATAGTTAACAATAGGATTCTTTCAAATTTGTTTTTGCTCATGCGAGTATTAGGGGAAATCTGAAACAACGCAACTGCTCTGATGGAACAGCTAGAATGTAGTACTAGTTGAATTTGTAACAGTCCATCAAAACGCAACACTTGTTTTCATGCGCACTTAGCTCAGGCAGACATTTGTTTACCCAACTTTACTGTTGAAAAAACATGGGTTACTCAAGTACGAACGTGCTGTCTCCGACACACATGATTTTTAAAGTGCTCCAGAGCACCCTACGATATATGTGAAATATGTTCAGTTGCATGGATAATACCTCATTTTGAGCATTATTCAAAGTTTTAAACATATCAGAATACACCAAGTACCTTTCCGCTTGCGTCTAATTCACATTTCCTGGCATATACAAATACTCTTGCAATAGTTTTCAAACCGTTTGCGTTTAACGTTGCAACAGTTTAACAGTCACCTAACTGTCACGGATTGTTGTTGAAACGCTAAAATGCACCTGCGCATGCTCGTAAATATCACGGATTATTTTGGACTCGTATTGTAACGAGCCTAATACTATACAAGGTGAGTCATGAGAAACTTTACATACTTCTACTATATGTAGAGACCATCTTTATTGGACAGGATACCTTATAGGCAATGTGCATTTTGTTTCTCTTTGGGTCACGGGATTTCACAGTGATCCTGAGATCCTCGCTTATCGTTTAGGTCTGTCATTCGAATATGATCCGACACTTGCCAGGCTTTTTCTCGCCTTTTCTTTGAATTTTGTTGGTAATAATACATTAGTGGCGGCATCTGCCACTTTAATTTCGAATGAAATGCTCTCCACATCACTTTCATCGCTACTTATCTTCAAATAGCTTAGAAGCTTGTAATAATACATAAAGTGCATCAAAACGTGAAAAACATCTACTGACAGATGGCTATGGTATTGTTATGGCAGCTGTGATATTGAACATACTTCTCGAAAATTCTCTCTGGCTAGAAGCTGATATTTTGCCTTCAATTAAACTTTCGCTAGAAATATACTTGTGCCTTTTCGAGCAAATAATTAATAAATAAATAAGTGGTTCCTGGCCCGTATACTCATATCCCAGTTCCTTTTATTGCTTCTTAGGTCATCTGTGTATTATTAAATTCAAGAAAACATTTTTTGTATTCTGTGTAAAAAATTTATTTAAAATTGCAAAGTGCTTTCGGCTATCAGGCCATCATCAGTGCCATACCTGCAAGTAAGCAATAATCGTTGGAAAATTTTAAAAAGAAATTAGTAAAGAATTACTTACTCGTCAGATATGGATTAAGAAACCTAGTCAAATGTCTACAACACATTAACGTCACTGTTAAAATTACATTAAATTCAAAAAGTTTTTAAAAAATTATCCCCTGATTGGGGTTAAACTGTCTTCATATTAACATTTTTAATTTCAATTAAATTCTTCAGCCACTACACGAACACGTGTTAGTAGACCGGAAGACGAAGTGACACTACTTCAATTTAAAACAAACAAATGACAATTCAATGTCCCAAAACCAAATATGTGAATTTCCTAAATAAATTTGATATATTGAGGTCTAATGAGAACCCATCAAATCATAAGATGCCGAAAAAGATAAAGGGTCTAATGAGAACCCATTTCTAAATCTAATTCAAAATAGAAAACTCACAAATAGGTCAAGAGAGATTCCAAAAGCAAAAAAATTCAATTTGAAAATTATAAAATATTCGTGTAAATCAATGAAAGTAATTATATGAGCATAATTTCAAATAACAAACTTTAATGAATGAAAATTGTAATCTGGTAGCCCCTCAAAACCAAAAATCAGTAATCTAAACAAAGAAAACAGATTTGATTTTGAAGTCTAATGAGAACATCTTCTGTATGTTCCTTGTGGTATATTATTCATTCTTTTTTTAATTTCTTGGGAAATTAAACCACAATATTTTTAAATTCTTTATTTCAAATGAGAACGTATTATTCAAATCTGATTCCAAAACAAAAAAGATTATGGGTCTAATGAGAACCCGTTCCCAAATCTAATTAAATTAGATAACCAATCAATAGTCGGAAGAAACTCCAAACACAATAACCATTCAAAGAATGAAGTATGTGAAATCAAACTCCAGCAATTATTAATAACAAAAATACATTTAAATACAAAGTGAACTATTAGTTGAATTATGTATATAATGATATCCCAAAACAAAAGT
This sequence comes from Galerucella pusilla, assembly GCA_910591695.1. Classification (NCBI taxonomy): domain Eukaryota; kingdom Metazoa; phylum Arthropoda; class Insecta; order Coleoptera; family Chrysomelidae; genus Galerucella; species Galerucella pusilla. The sequence goes on from CAJUYI010000447.1 coordinate 66,148, forward strand.
CATTTTCATTGAGAAAAATGTGATTTAGAGTCTAATGAGAACCAATTAATCAAATCATCTCATGCCAGAAAAAGATTAAGGGTCTAATGAGAACCCATTACCAAATCTAATTCAAACAAACAGCCCAACAAGAGTCCAGAAATATCTAAAAAAAACAAATACTAATCATGAATTAAGTAATTTAAAAATTATGGAAATTTTGGAATTGATGATCATTAACTAAACTATATGCTATCAATATGATAATGTTGTTGATAAATATGAAAATCATCATAGAGAGAACTTTTATGGATATACTATTTAGGGCCGGTTTTACAAGAGAGATTTATACTAGGTATAGTTATACTGGGTATAAAGTTATAACAAAATTTATACCTAGAATAAAATTAGTTGGTTTTACGATGCTTTTTTACACCGGTATAGCAATTCTTACTCCAAGAATTGCTATACCGGTGTAAAAAAGCATCGTAAAACCAACCAGTTTTAAGCTAGGTATAAATTCTGGTATAACTTTATACCCAGAATAACTATACCTAGTATAGATATCTCTTGTAAAACCGGCCCTAAATGTATTAAACGTCTATGCAAAGGAACATAAGATCTATTTAATTGTACTTGCTCATTCAAACAAAGATCATTGTTTTGCAATTCCTTATTAATTTGTAAATCTTCAAGAAAATCCAACCTGTTAAAATTTTTAGAATTAACTCCTTTTAAAATTATTGAATTACGATTAGGACTAAAATTATGTTTATTAAATTTTAAATGATGACCAAAAGCTGGATCATCACATCTACTCAAATGTTCACCTATTCGAACTTTTAAAGGTCTACAAGTTCTACCTATATATAAAGCTTCACAATCATTACATTCAAGTTTGTAAATACCACTTTTTTGATAATTTATTTATTTTATCTTTTGAATTAACCAAATGTTTACTCAAATTATTACTGTTCTTAAAAGAAATCCTTGTACTATCTATTAATTTATAATTAAACAATTTTGAAACTTTTTGAGAGATGTTTTCATTCAAAAAAGGTAAAGCTAAATATCTAAAAGATTTCTCTTCAGAAGGATAAGTCAAGTTTTGTTCTCTTCTGTTTTTGATTTTCTGAATTAACCTATTAATTATGTTAGGATTATAACCATTATTACAAGCAATCTGTTTGATAATATTCAACTTATTATTATAATTCAAGTGTGAAAGTGGGACATTAAGAAGTCTATGAATGTAACAATAAAAAGCTGCCATTTTATGTTGATGAGGGTGATTTGAAAAAGATGGAATGACATGGTCTGTTTGTGTAGGTTTCCTATGTATGCTATATTCTAATTTATCTGATTTGCTAATGGTGAGGTCTAAAAAATTTATTTTACTTTCGGATTCAATCTCTAAAGTGAAAATGATATTGGGATGAATTAATCATTATATGGCATTATTTCCAAGTCTTCTTAATGATATTTGTATCCCATTCCTTTTTGTTGCATGATTCCGAATCGAATTTCTTTGAAAAGTTGTATTCCATTAGTCTCCTATCAAAAGTGGCGAATAAAAATATTGGTTGAAGATTCCGTGATCAATTCATACATACAATACATGCATTGTACAATAATATCATTAAGCAATGATACAGGTGAAGTTAATAGAAGAGTGGAAAACAAACAAACAATCGTGCTAAAAACAATTTCAGTCCATTTTGAATAACTGCGGTCCAATTCAACAAATACCGACAGTTGTTGTGTTAGGATTGGTCATTCATAACAAAGGAGTATAGAGTATAGCACTGCTGCTGTGTTAACAAAAGATTTCCGCCAGTCACTCTATTTGATCTGAAAATTATTATTTTGTTTGTTTTCGATAACCTGAAGTTATGAAGAGTTAGACTAATCTCAAATTTATTCATATCTGTAGAAAATCGACAACTAAATAATCAATGAAATTATTTTGGGGTTTGAAACTGCTAAAATGTGTTATCAAATTCTCTTGAGGTTCATTTTTAATGGAAATGAAGAACTTTTTTTTGTACTGGAAATAGGATCCAGAGTCGTGCAAATTGTACATTCCAGGAACGGTTTCTTAAGGATAGCGCTTGTTTGCTTATACATATCAGAAATGCTGTTAATAAAACGCGTTTGATGTTTTTTGACTGCATTTTACTAAAAGTATATAACAAATATGCATTTACACAGTCGATGTCCAGCATCTAATGAAATATATGTCCGATGACTGCACTTGTAATTGGCACATTTTTTATTATTTCACCAACACCACCTTTTTAGCATTGTAATAAGCTATCATTTGTGGCTCACCCGTACGTTCATCAGTTCCTTCACTATAGTACATAAGTGGTGCCAATATAATGGCCTCAGTTTTCTTCGGGGCATAAAACATTAATTTTATCTGGCTAGTTAAGCCATAGAGCGTCGACCCTCTTCCTCCTGTTTTTGAGGGAACAAATAACGAGGAAATTCTCTTTAGTTTTTTTTTCATGGTTCTTACGCACGTGATACTCCTCTTGCTAATATTTAACAATCAGCTTTATGGGAGTGAATCAATTGTAATAGTTTACTGCCATGCAAAGGTTTTCTTAGGCGAAACACATATATTGTGTCGGGACCTCCTCTACTCTTGTTCTTTCACAATTACTCCACTGGATCCCCTTTCAGAGTATTCTGAGTGAGTTCTGATAATAAATTATTACGGAAATGGAGGACACGACCTTTATAAATGTTTGGTGATGAACGATCTTATGGGGATATTTTTCTATCTTGTCAAACCGTTTTACTGGAAATATAATAAACTTCGGTATCTCAAATGAATCATCCTATTCACTTTTTCTCAACATCATTCTCAAATACTGAAACATTTTATGTAATGTTCCCACAAATTTGGAGTTATACATAAATTCACATTATATCATCCGAAAATGAAATTACATCAAAAGCAATAAATAACCTCATTTAATTTGATTGATCTTCAATAAATTCCATAGTATTTAATATACTACTCTGAATGAAAGTTTTGAACGAATTTAGGTTTATTTATCTATATCAAGGCGTAAAAAACTGCAGCGACTGAAAACTGAAAATCTCAATTTCAAGGAAGTTGTAAAAGCTATCCTGGATTGATTTTAAGTGGTTGACGTCTTCGATTCTTTGTTGTCACTTAACTTAAAATATTTTCCGTGTGCTGCTAATAAGAAATGAATCATTTTCAGAAGCTTATCCAAAGTTATACAGAGCTATTCAAAAGCCTATTATCTGTAGAACGATTTTGCATAACCTTTCTTTCAAAAAGCCAATGCTATCTGGTGTCGTAGCATAATCATTGGATTTCGAGTCAAGGGCGCCCATACCCGGGGGCAAGGTGGGGCCGCGGCCCCCCCTAACTTTTAGGGAAAGAAATATATACAAGCTTCATGTGTAGACAGGTGTATTTTTTTTTTTCAAGAAAATCATTAAAAAGTCGGTAATTTGTAGGATATGACTTAAGACCAAAATATTTATTTATTTATGTAAATATTTATTTAATTATTTTATAAGTTGAAGCATGCGAGTCGCTGCCATTGCGGTCTTAAAAAATGCGTGGCAGGAGAAGCGCGCAACCTTGATGCGTCATCCCATAAGCCCACGCGCCAACACAAAGTTTACAGAACTTTTATAAAATCAAGAACTTGGAAGCAGAAGCCAGATTATGGTATGATGTGTGGGCAGATAAGGAGTGTTTAGAGAACATAAGGCTTCATAATATACTTGAAGAAACTACGTTCTACCCAGCAGTGAGAAAAATGATTATATTCTACCTAACCATACCCCCGACAACTTGCACTGTAGAGCGTTCCTTCAGCACACTACGTAGAGTGAAAACGTGGCTGAGGAGCACTACTGGCGAGGATCGTCTGTCAAGCTTGTGCCTTCTTAGTGTCCACAGAAAAAGAGCGAAGAATACTGACTTGGAGGAAAAAGTGATTGACTTGTTCGGAAAGAAGAAAAGAAACCTACAATTTGCTTTTTCTGATAAATATTAAAATTTTGCTTCTTTAAGACATCTTAACTTTGTTTTCTTTATTGAAACACAAAGACATTGTTCTTGCTTTTTGGTTTCTATATATTCAATAAAAAGTAATTAGAGTAATGTGTTATTTTTTATATACCTTAAATACGGTGACCTAGTATTTTAGTAGTACTAATAGATTTTTAAACAGGGTTTAAAATGGAACTTTTTTAGCTGCTTAAAATTATGCATTCGTCTTCCAAAATATACAAAATGTAGTATGCAATAGCTTCACGTTCAGACCCCCCCTACAAACTTTCATATGGGCGCCCATGTTTCGAGTACCCCCATACAAAAAATCTAATGGTGTCAGATCTGGTGACCGAGGTGGCCATTCTATGGGACCTCGCCGGCCGATCGGGAGATGTTACAAAATACAATTGAGCGGTAAATTCTTGAAATTCACCTTGTTCACCAGATCTGACACCATTAGATTTTTTTCTAGGGGGGTACTTGAAATCCAAGGTTTATTCTACGGCACCAGATAGCATTTTGGCGTTTTGAGAAAAGAATTATTGAAGAATGCAATACAATTTCGGCTGACACATTCGAACGAGTACGACAAGAGTTTACTAATAGGATGTATTACTGTCAGGAAGTAGACGGAGCACATTTCGAACACTTGCTATAAGAATCTATTGTTGATATTTGATTAATTAAACTTGAAAAAATAATTTCAATAATTTTGGTATTTATTTAATTTATCCGTCAAAATTAGTTTAAACCTGAACAAAATTAATATGGCTATGTAGCCAATGTCAATGCCTTTCAAACGAGATATCACTTGCCATAAGGTCCTATTAAAAATTATTGGCCAGAGTGGCACTGTGACGTCATCTATCATTATTACGTCACCTGTTACCATTCGTAGAAAATTTTTCACCCTCCAAATTCTATTAATGTAAGTGTAGCCGTTCAAAAGATACGAGGGGGGGACTTTTGAATAGCACTGTATATTGTAGGGTCCGATGGCGCGTAAATAAACTCGTATGATAATTCCAGTATTGTATTTCCTCCATAATTATAGTACCTTAAAGTAAAAGCACACATGCACTCCTCATACAACCTTCATTCCTCTCCCCTATCCCTCTGTCAAAGTCAAACGACAATTGGCCGACATCCGACTGACATAGTGTGAAAATTCAAAATATAGATTCCCACAATATACAGTATGTCTGAAAAAGTTGGGGAAATGTTTTCATTGTTAATGCTACAAAAATAATCATGGTTTATACCAAACTCATATTTTTGATATAATTCACATACGGATAGATAAATTTAACATCTGATATCCACAAATTCCTTTATCCGACCATTTTATGAAAAACAATTTTTTTGTAGCATTAACTAAAAAAAGTTTTCTATGTTGCCAACTCCTTCGAATATACTGTAATATATTTATGTAATAGGTCAGCGGTGCTACCCCAAATTAGCGCATGGAAAATCGAGGTAACCGAACACGACGAGGTGACAGTAGGTGCATTGAATTATTGCAAATGTTTTTTGTACGAGTGGTCAGTAATTTGTTATTAGCAAATAAATTGCAAATTAGAAAGAAGCTAACAAATAGATACCGAGAAAACATTTTCTTTTATATTTTGGCACATTTTAATTATTTTTTCCGTTAAAATGAATTACTTGAGAATTTTTGGAAGACTCTGGAAAAACATTGACTTCTGTGCTGTAAAAAAATACACTTCAATGTTTTCCTGAGGGGAGTGCAGAGTAAAGTGTAGCAACATACTTTTTTGTGATATCGTATAATTATCATACCATGTGTGTACCTTACATACATTAAATTTGGAAAGCAATGCATATGACATTAATATTTATAATAGATGTCGACGGTGACACGACAAAAAAGCGTCATTTCATAAATTTTACAGGGGGAGCAAAAAACGTTTTCCTCCTATAATAAAAAGATTATAAGTTATGAAATCAAACAATTTTATTTTGTTGAATCTACATTTTATTTAAACTTGAAGTGACGCGTTTCGCTAACACAGTAGCTTTTTCAAACGAATGGAGGTATAATAAAAAGCTACTGTGTTAGCGAAACGCGTCACTTCAAGTTTAAATAAAATGTAGATTTAACAACATAAAATTGTTTGATTTCATAACTTACTATGGATCTACATCAAGTAAAAGCCTCATCTATTCAAAAAGATTATTTAAAATATTTTTGGTGGTATAGTTTTCTTATAATTTTGGTTTTTAAATCTGATATCAAAATCATGGAGAGTTTATTTTTTATTCGTAATTATTCGAGATTGTGACATATACGCCTTTTCATTCTCTTCTGATGGCGCTTAAGCCCTTCCAAACGGCGCATACGCCTTCCCAGTAATATGCAAATAGGCTTTATTTTGTCGGATAAGCACCCTTCACGCCTTTTATTTTGCACAAATTAGAATAAAAAGGGCGGATAAGCATGAAAAAACTTTTATTGAACTACTTATTGAAAAAACGACTAACAAGAAAAAAAATTTACAAAGGCAGATAATACTAATGCCCGGTTGCACCAACCGACCGTAAAAACAGTCGATACAATAACCGTTGATCGACCGATTAATCGATGATTCTCCGATTTTTTTTAAAAAGCAGTTGCGTCAGAAAAATTTACAGTTGGTATTTGAACCGACCGTTGAATGTGAAGTGAAGTGAGCGTTTGAACTATAACCCTACATTATACGTATTGTCAATGTCACATGAAATATAAAATGGAAAAAAAAAGAAAAGAAATTGAATTTAAAAATAAGTATGGTTGCAAATTGACTTCAACTGTAATTAATTTATGTAATACTACATTTGTATTATATATAATTGAAGTTAGCTCAAAATATATTTGCTACATTCGAATTTCAAAAAAAGTGTTGATCAAATGAATTCGTAATGCATTCCCATTTCGTTCCAATTCAGAATCTTGATGTTCAACTTCAATTTTATTTTCAATATGTTGATCCCAATCAATTTCAAAAATGTTATCGTTTTCTATTGCTAAATTATGTACTTAATACAGATGTGCCAATGATTACCCTCAATACATTTTCAACCTATATTTGCATTATCACAGATAAAACAGGAAAGCGTCGTTTCTAAATTCCGAACAGTATTTCAATAACATTTCTAGAAGATACTAATATGTGAGTTTTAATAATTATTTTTGGATTGTGTTTAGGGGTTACCCATTGGTGTCATTAAGTGGTTTGTGCACATGTTGCCTATCAAATCCCGGATAGCTTGCTACTATATCTGGAATCTTCAATTTCATATCACCAATCAGTTGCACATTGATTGAAAATCAGCCCTTACGATTTCTATTAACAAAATCTTTATATGGGTGCAGTCAATTGCTCAGACAACACCAGGAAATCTAGCAACTTTAAAACTGCTGTTTTACCACACCAATTTCTTCATTTGTTCTAGGCATTCCACTTGATAAAGCTATGTAGTACCCTACTCGATGCACTATTCTACACACTATGCTTTTATGTATGTTAATAATATGATCACCGAGCACTTGTTGAAATCAATCTGTGGCATAGTACCTCTTAACTTTATTAATAATTGATTCATAGAAGTCACTCCATTATTTTTTTCGGAACGTATTGAATATTCTCCAATAATTTACCATAGCTGGTTTACTGTTTCTTTACAGAAACGGTATCTTGCTTTAAATTGTTTGTTGTTAAATAAATTGAATGGATCACATCTCGGTCTTTTGTGTAATGTGTGATTTTCCATAATGTTTCAATCGCAATGTGATACCATCTATAAATAATATTGAAAATATTGCCGAATCCGTTCAAACTCCACAAAATCAAACAAATGTCACTAGAAAAATATTACCAAAAACGGTCCGTATTTGCAATTATCGCCCGAAAACGGTCGGTTAATTCTATCCGTAAAATCAATCGATTAACGGACAGCTTTTGGGTGGTGCAACACGAAAGCTACGATTTACGGTTGATCGGCCGATTCAACGGACTATTTTTTAGCTGGTGCAACCGGGCATAAGAATGTATTTTGTATTTTTAAAATAACTTATTCCTAGAGGGTTAAAATCACAAACTCTTCATCAGGTACACGAAACGTAAAAACGTTTCATTTTTGTAGGTTTGGTAGTTTTTTCCGGACTCTCTTCTTCTTCTATTCTTTTGCCTTTTGCCACTTTTTTATGCCTTTTTTCCCTCTCCGGTTTTTAACACTGGATTCACTGCTGGTACTGGTAGAGGAACTTGAATCTGAGGATTCGTTTCCAGCATTTTCCATGTCTTGATCGCACGTGTAGTTTCGAATTTCTTCAAGTGGACAATTTCTTTTTTTTGTTTTGTTCTTTCTTGCTTGCTTGTTTTGGTGGTTTCCCTTCTATTTGATAATCATCATTAGATTCACTTGTCGAAATACTGGACGAATAACTGGAGGATTTACTTCCTACAACGACACTCATAATTTGGTCCCTGTGGTTTGTACTCTTGGTTGTAATAGCATGTTCGAGATGACTGGACGCTGGCGTTTCAATCAAATTCATTCAATTCTATGTCCATCTCAGATCCAATATTTTTAATCAAAATAGCGTCGTGATTCAAGGCTTCTAACAACATCCTGTCAGTTTGATCATTATTACCGTTCAAACCCATGCTATCAAATAGAGCTTCAGATAGCATCACTTCACTCTTATCATTGCTGCTAGAACTTAAGGGCGCCGAAGCGACTGTGATAGACTGATCACTGCAGGTTCTGAATGTCTTGTGACAACCTAAAACTCCTGTTAGCATTATGTTGGCCTGATTGTTACCGGTCCTGGAGATTATGATGTTCTGACTCAGGGGTTTTAGTGGTGGGCCATCACTGCTCTTTAAAGTGTTAGATTGATCACTACTACTTTTTGAATCATTTTTGGCTAGACTTGAGTCAATAACGTTGACTTCCTTATTTGCTTGATCACTACTGTCTGTTGCAACCAAGTTCATAATTTTTCGAGACGACGACATCTGGAGTAAAAAATACAATAATATACAATTCTATTACCACCACAATTAGTATTGAACTAATATTAGTGCTGTAGGCGTCTTATAAAACTGCTAGGTTTTTTTTTTAAATGACTTGGCACATCATGAAACGCTACAGTTTTAGGCGTTTTATAAAAATTGATATCTTTTACAATTGAATTAACCCAGCTTTGTAGTCGGATTGTAAAAATACAATTATTTTGTAATATGTCAAATTATTTCGAAAAAGCCTAGGAGTTTTAAAATACGTCTACGACATTACTACTATCATTACTAATTATTATTCTTCCTACCAGTTGAGGTTGGATAATGGAATAAAAGGCGTAAGCGACAAAAAACTAACAAAGTTTGTCGAAGGATTTGCGGAATACCAAAGTATTTATCTCAGAATTTTATTAGTTTTATCGTGTAGGTTATTAATTTCATGTGAAAAAAATGGGTAAGAATGTAATTGATCTAATGAGTTAAGAGAATTATTAATTTATTCTCCCATTAACAGTCTTATGGAGAATGTCGGTTACGCCTTTTCGTTGTGTTTTTTAAAAAACATGGATCTTGGACGTAAAAACCTGGATTTTAAAACAAAATAACACTTACTAATGAATAAGTACCTAGAGATTATTCAAAATAAGCAAAAAAATACTTACTGTGTTGAAGAGTAGAAAAAATATTTATACAAGACGTAACCTCCACATTCTATGGCACTTTGGCGCTTACTGACTCTTGCGAATGATTTTTTTCGGACGGAAACTGGCGGTTAAAGTTCTTAGAGGTCAAATTTTCGCGTTACGATTTAATTGGCGGTTGAATCATTTATAACAATCGGTGGAGGAACCCGCGTACTTTTAAAATACACAAAAATCCCATTTTCCCTTTTTTGGCGCTTACGCCGTTTTGTCGTGTCACCGTCGATGTCTGTAGATACTTATCTATTTTAAATAACTATTATATCCAAATATTGATTGTTAGACTAAAAGATTCTTGATAGCAGTTAAAAGGATATAAAATTTCAACACGCGTCAATAAGTAAGAAACTCTTTTTCAGGTGCAGCGCCTGAAAACAGTCGACACAGAAACGGGGGGTGAATTGATGAAAATTACAACTTTTCCAGTTGTAAATTTTGAGGGATTTTCCGACCTTGGGTCGCCCGTAAAAAGCATTTTTCGAAGAAGTATTTATTTTTGCTCAAAATATATAAAAATGTGTTTCCGGTATCTATTTGTTAGCTTCTTGTTATTTGGAAATTCATTTGCTAAAAACAAATTACTGACCATTCGTACGCAAAAAAGTAATTGATTTTTTCTTGCAATAACTCAATTCACCTACTGCAATGGGTTTCAGGCACCTCTTCGTGGTCGGTTACCTTGATCTTCTATGCATTATTCTAGGGATGCACCGTCGACCTATATACTGTGTATGTTTCTACCAAAAGATAAATAGTCATTCATATTAATCTATCACTGATAACTGGCTGTTTAGAATTTCTGGATGAATACCTACTTATTAAGTATATGTAGTTAACAAAATACTTTGATCAGATTCAGGGGATCACCTAAGATATTTTGCTATTTTGTAGATAATATTTTAGTTATTTTCCTAACCGTAGATATAAATATATTATCACACAAATGAAACCATTTTGATATACCTGATTTTTATTTCAGATGGCATAGAGTGGCTTTTAGTGTGAAAGGCGATTCTATAACAGCCATCATCGATTGTAACCAAACCATCACAAAGTCCCTATTAAGACCACCAAACTCGCAGCTCAGTATTTCTGGAATAATCAATCTGGGCTTCCAAATGGCCGATGATAGATATTACAATGTAAGTTTTACTCTAGCTAAAATGTTTAATCCGCATTCTTTTATAAAAAAAACACTCGAATGAATTTTTGATTAAAAAAGTATAATTGAAATTTGGCCATTATCTGTGATATGTATGGTCTTCTGAACATTTTTAATTCATGATATTCCACTGAGGAAACATAAATCACTTATATGAATAACAAAAATATTCCTTTGTACTATTTACTGGAGATTTTGAAATATTTCTGAACTGATCTAGACACCAGCATATGGTTGCAAATAATTCAAATCCTAACGTGGATCAATTTTCCTCTTAGTGTAAGATGGGCGGTGCAATAGGCCTGTTGTGGTCACTTCAATGATTCTTTTGATGCCTGATGATATCCAGGAAGGTCCAGGAGAACCAGATCGACTGAATGTATAACAAGAAAAGATATTGGATGGTAATCGTTCCTATCCTATCGAGGCACCATTACCAATAGCACAGATAAATATAAATAACCTGAAGTAGAAGATAGAAATATATTGTGAAGGAAGATATGGAAGGAGTATTATTAAAGCAGCAAAGAAAGAGATAGACGACGGAAGCTGAAAAATAAGGAATGAGCTATTGAATAATGAAGTCAAATAGGCTGAAAACACGACCAAAAATTTTAGGAGAAGCGAAAAAAAGGAAGTCATTTAGTGAGAAAGAAACAGACGAAAAAATTGTAAATAATAACAAGTTTTATATGCATTGTGTAACATCTTCATTAAATAAACTCATTATTGTTCATATTCATGAAGATAAAAAAAATCAAATCACATGCTCTGAAAAGACAATTTTATTTCCACATTGAACACATCTGGTTGTCATGTTTGTATGCCAATGTTTTTGAGGAACTACGTGATCGCGCTGGCATCACATAGATCGAGGCTCTGCTGGAAATAAATTATAGTTCACGAATAGTTCACGGAATTTTGCATAGTTATCATCGATTTTCATTCAAATTACCATTTCACCTATTATTGTCCATAATTAACCAGTTTTCACTGCTTACGGAAATTGGTATACAGAGAAAGTCTGTAGTTTGGAATAAATTCAATTCAATTAATATTTTTTTGAATGCTCGGAACCGCTGGTTAGTATTTCCAATCGCGATTTTTCACAAACGATAATAATGTTGTATGTATGTATTGGGGTGACATTCACTGAGACCTAGGAGATCTATTATGCCCCTTCACTTCCACTCAGCTCCTGAGGAAAGTCTCAGAGATTGGGAGCCTATTTGGTTCCAAGAATTTCAGGATATTTGCAGGTTTTAACTTGGGTTAATGTCCCTATTCTATCCTGTAATCTCCTAGGTGCTGTATCCCAAGGATTCTGAATTGCTGTGCAATTCGCAAGTATGTGGATGGAGGATTCTTCTTCCATACGAAAGAATCTACATTATTTTTCCTTCCACTAGTTTAAGCTTTTTCTGCTCTTTCGTTAGGATCCCTGTTGAAATTATAAGTGCAGCTTCACTTTGACTTAGGCATTCATTCGATTACAACAGGTTGTAGTCACCTAGAAGGGTCTTTGTTTGTCTAAGCCCTACGCTACCATTGGAAAGATATATCCAATGGTCATATATTCTATTTTTTCGGCTTCACTAATTTTTTCCAATATTACATTGGAGCTACTTCCGCAAAAGGGTATTTCAGTTCTTCTTTTCGCTAGTTCATCCGTAATTTCATTTTCTCCTATTCCAGTGTGTCCTCGAATCCACAGAAAGATATTGCCCCCACCCAGTTCCTTGAGTTTGCCAAGGAATTCCCACACCATTTTGGAACTGATTAGTTTATTAATGGCTGCTTGACAATTCGACATCATGATAATCCTTCGCCTTCTATATCCTTTATCAATACTTTCTTATGGCGTAAGTTTCCGAATGGAAAATACTTGAGGTTTTTCTAGAGATATGGCGTCATAATTGCTGTTGTTAAATGACAATACTGTCATTTTGATGTTATAACAATAAAGAAAAAGTCACAAAGTTGAAAAAACAAGTGATCAACACATTAATTTGACTATTTCAATTAAGCAGATGCCTATGATGTTGTCCAATGTTGACAATATCCTAAACTAGATCAAATCTCGTTTAGAAGATTTCTTATGACTTGTGACGAAATTAATATACACTCATTCCTTATGCGTCAACATTCAAAGGCTTGATCTTTAAAACTTTGCTTTTCAAATTCCCCGTGGACATAAGTTTAAAGGATCGAGATATGGATATGGATAAGGAGATGCAGCATCGAGTTACTCACGAACATTTCGTGCGAAATGGGAAGGCGCAATAAAAAGTCGCTATTCGGGACATTAGCATGTACAGGGTTAAGAAACAGATTAACCAATTACGCAACTGATTCTTCTCGCAAGAATAGACATCTTGCATTAGTGTGGAATTGGTTCGATTTCATGGCATTTTTAATTTCTTTTACCGTGGAATACCGAATGTCAAAATTATTTTCGAAAATATTAATCTGGAACGTCTAAAACGTGGGTTGTGTCCATGGAGTCGATTTGATTGACGTGACGTCATGTATCAGTAGACAAAATCGGTGTTGAGGGAAAAAGATATTCTCATCAACATACCCATTTATATATTTAAATATTTAAAAAAGATAAATACTCGTTCTCGTTGTTTAAAATAAGACCAGCGAGGGATTTTTAAAAGGCCAGTCTGATAATCTTCCCAAAGTGGACTCGCTTTTTTTATTAACATGCATATTCAAATTTTTATTCTTATTTTATCGTTGATTATAATAACCATGTTATTTAGTGTTCAATTTCAGCCATATGGTCCTTTCTGACGGCCCCATCGATCACATGGCTTCTATAGATTTTTTCATATGGGGCTACATAAAAAATTAAGTATATTTCCATCCCAACATATTTCTTTTGATACAGAACACTTTTTTCAAGAGTATCCATCATAAGTTTTTATCATGATCACGTATTGGATGACTATAAATTAATTTATTTATGGTTTGAAATTATAGGTATTACAATTTCTACCTTGGACATTGAAGCAAACTGCTCAGACCAGCTTCTCTAAAAATTATCTTTCTGAACTACTTGAAGACATCCAATCCCTTAGGTATTGGACAAAATATGTGGTTCATTACAATTCCACCAGCAAACAGGCGAACACTTTAGTGCTTCGTACCCAAAGTTTTGTATAGGTCGAGGAGTAATGCAGTCTGCACCATCTCACCACATGCATTCCACTCATTTTTGTTTCTTCCTCCCAGTCTAGAATTCCTACCTGCTTTTGATGTTTCATCCTACAACCACCTCGACATGGATTTCTCCTTATTTTCTTTCCTCATATTATGCTATTATATAATCTTCCAAGGTACTCTGTGAGGTTGTCTTATGGCAATTTGCACTACTTTTTTCATCTTTTGTGTCTTCATTCTGCCAACAATTTCTGGCTCACTCCAATGTTGCCTTAATTGTAGCTTCGTCTTTTTCTTACATCGCTCCTGTACTTTTTTATTGCCAAACATTTTTTCAATGAATTTTTCCCAGACATCCAACATTCCAGTTTCTCGCATACATATCGTTCATAATTCTTATATTATTTATTTTCAATTCCAATTCACGTGGAATGGTTTTGTCTCTGATGTTTGGCGTGATGAATGTAGATAACAATTTTATATCATTAAGGATGCTGAAAATAACAATACTATAAAAATGGACCCATGATATTTGAATTAAGTTTTTCAGGGTGACGTCCAAATGATCAAAATCATCCCAAGACCTGACGATGCTTATGAAATGTGCAGATCCTATACTCCAGACTGTATATATTCTGAAGATCATTTTGGTACCATGGTCTCGATCAATTTAAACAAGAGCGGGACAGAAAATTCCAGGTTTTATGGAGAACCATCAAGAGGCGATTCGTATGAAACAAGGGGTAAAGTACTACTGCTGCTCACCAATCACCGAAAAAAGAGCGTTTATGTTTACCATAATTATCAAGCCCCCCGAAGGCAAAGCCTTAAAGCCCAAGAATATTGTTCAGTGATTTTCTTTCATATAATATATAACGCTTATTTCAAATAATTATAGTTTGTCCGAAAATAGATGTCAAAGAAATTTCACAAATCACTTTTACGATAACAATACTAGTACCAAGTCAGAAAAACTTCAAGAACTCGAGAGGTGTAAGATATGAAATTTTTATTTTGGAAATGTATTGTGCCCCAAAATAGTATATACTCTTGTGAGTTTATCAAGTTTCACACTTGTTTTGGAAAATAAGATATACAATAAGGTGGAATTCATTCCTGTTGTTGTTCCAATGGAAAATAGTACCGTCATCCCTTCCATCATCCATGCTGCGTGGAAAGTTATTTTGTATTGTACCTTCCAGAAAGAACCGATTCTGTTAGGGAAAACGTAATTAACGAAATATGCCCAGGCGACGATAACGAGACCATATACACTAGTCACGAGAACCTAGTACTAGAAATAACTATTTCCCAACTTCTCCACAATAATTTAAAAAACCAAATATGTATCAAAGGTGTATTTCAACAGCAGCACCAAAAAACACTAGACTTTATGACAATTTAACTGGAAATATGGTTTTATTAAAAAATATATGTAAATAAACAATTTTAATGGAAGTATTGCGAAAAAGACAATCAAAGTGTACCTCAAAATGACAAAGAGACATAAAGTTGGATGTTATTATTTAATTTGCAATGTTCCTACGAATTTAAGAAGAATTCTCTTAGTAAAAATCTAATAGGTCAGGCTTTCACTTGATGAAGATCCATACTAAACGATGAAATAAAACACTTCGTTTAAATCCTAAATAAATTTGAACTAAGTTCAATATACATACATCTCGCTAACGCAGTAACTTTGTCAAACGTGTACTTCTTAGTACCTACTTGAAATAGCGAGAAGCATATCTGAAATTTCATTACATCTTGGGCTCTAACGAAAATCGTCCAGTTCGATTTCACCAATGGAACGGATTTTTTTAGGAAAGAAAAACATTATTTCAGATAAATAAATATTATAGACTGAGATCCCGGAGCCATTAGACATTACTTATTTTTGAATATATTGAACCATTGGTTTTAAGTAGTGTCTCATACACATAATATGAGGGACACATTAGAGACCTACAAAGGTCATAGTGAAGAGGCTTCTAAAAGCACGTAAGCCCCATACTACTTATCTTATTTTGTGTCTATCAAAAAATTTGATTTTACGATGGTGAAGAAACTTGGCATCGCTGTGGCTTTGTTCCCTGTTCCATGCTTTCTCCTTGATGTTCCAGGATACGTGATTATGATTTTAGCAGAATGTATTTTATTGCCGTCAGGAATTGATACCCTGATAAGTTGATATTGGGTTGCGTTCAGAAAACACAACTGTTGCAAAACCGTTAAGTGAATGTTCTGTGAACGCACTTTGATCAGTGAGCAAAGCTCAACATGTTTGGTGAGCGGTCGCCATTTTTCTGAGCGGTTTTCAATTGTGCTCAGTGAGTGGTTCTATTATTAGTAAACAAAGATTATACTTCGTAGGGGTTATAAAGGGTGTCCCAGTCTAATTTATCCAGGCTATATCTCTTAAACGAATAGAGATTTTCGAATCGGTCCAAAACTGACCTATCCCATTTTTAATACACTCCAATGTGGCGTAGAAAAAATCATCCCCTAAATATTCATCCCTTAGTTACAACCCCCAACTTTGAATTTTCAAATAGCACCCTGTACGTTTTTTTATAATTTTGGATGTGGTCTTCCATCGTCTATTCAACAAATTTTTCAAAAATAAAATCGATTCGTAAATAATAAAGAAAACATCAGTTTATTTTTCATTTCTGCTAAATTAATCAAAAAAAACTTAAAGCTTAAAGGAACTATTAAAATAAATGTAAAAAAAGTTAACTAATTAATATTATTCACATTAGATTAACATTAGATGTTCGAATTGTAGTCGACCTACTGCAACAAACATGATAGAATTGTGTCAGAAGATTTCTGGTCGTGGTCGATTTGGCATTTTTTGATTTTTCACATTTTCACAAAAAGATATCCATTGAAGAAAAAACTTCAATTACAAACATGTTTCTATTATACTATTATACGTACCTCCACGAACTCCGTTTTGTGAATTTTTTGATATTCAAATTTTAAAACACTATCTTTCGTTTTTTAAAATTTGAGCTTCGTATGCATTATTATCTTTCAAATGCATATGCCAAAATTCACAACAAAATCTCTTATAATAAAGTCACAATATTTGAAAAACTTTTGCGGCCATCTTACGTCTCGGACATCGCCCTTAATCCAGGTTGCCATGATTTGACCTGTCAGATCAACAAGAAGTTCAGTTCATAGAATTTTAAGATATTTTAATTACCATCCTTTTAAAGTGCACGTAGTACAAGGACGTCTTGATTTTATTGCAAGGATGATGTTAAAAATTAATGATGATCCCTTTTTTAATCAAAAATGTTGTGGAGCGATGAGGCTAGATTTCCCAATAATGGTGTAGTCAACCGTCACAATTCAAATTATTGTTCTCTCGTGAGCCCACATTGCATGATGGACACAAGATTTCAAAATATTTGGGGTATAAATGTGTGGTGCGGTTAATTTAATGGCCGTGTTATGGGTCCTTACTTTTTTAACGGCACTCTAACAGGTGTTCGATATTTAGATTTTTTGGAAAACATACATCCCGATTTGCTAGAAGATATTCCTCTTATTGAACGTCAAGAAATGTGGTGGCAACAAGACGGAGCTCCTCCACATTATGCGAGAATCGTTAGCGACTACCTACAAAATTGTTTCGATAGCCACTGGATAGCAAACGAATCTCAAGAAATTATGTGGGCGGCACCTCTCGACTCTTTCTCTTGGGGAGTGATAAAAAATATTGTTCATCAATCAACCGCAAAATGTAGACGAATGTTCATAATATTAATTAGTTAATTGTTATTTTTATTTATTTTTCCCATTTAATTTTCATTACATTTATTTTCATAGTTCCTTCAAGCTTCAAGGCTTTTTTGATTAATTTAACAAAAATAAAAAATTAACTGTTATTTTTTTTATTACTTACGAACCGATTTTATATTGGGAAATTTGTTGAATAGACAATGGAAGGCCACATGCAAAATTATAAGAAAATGTACAGGGTGCTATTAAAAAATTTAGTGTTAGGGGTTGTAACTAAGGGATGAATATTTAGGGGATGATTTTTTTCTACGCCATATTAAAGTGTATTAGAAATGGAATAGATCAGTTTTTGTCCCATTCTAAAATCTCTATTCGTTTAAGAGATATAGCCTGGATAAATCAGTCTGAGACACCCTGTATATGATCTATGGTATTGGTGAAATAAATAAATATCACAACATGAGTGATGCTTATGAATATGAGCTGATTTATACGTATAATAATGTCACATACAGCATAACAGATACGAAAAATGTTCACTAATGATTAAAATATGATTTATATCTGTATCTGTATCTGTAGAGTGGGGAGGGTGAGTGTGTAGGCTCACAGCACTTAGGCCACATGTGACCCATTGTACATCCTCCCGAGGAGTTGTCCTCCTAGGTCATTGTCCATCCTGTCCTTCTCAGGAAGGTGGTCAGGTCACTAGGAGACATCTCCTTTATATCGGCAGGTGTAGGCCAAGACTCACCGAACACACACTCTCTTATTGACGATAACTCCGGACACTCGCATAAGACATGCCTGACAGTTTCATCTTCCTGTTCACACATCCTGCATAGAGGTGTGTCCACTAACCCCATAGTATGGAGGTGTTTCCTTAGTTGACAGTGACCAGTCAGAAATCCTACTGTTAAACGTAGGTTTTTCCTGGTCATCGCCAAATATTTCTTCGGCGCCAGCTTTCCAGGGTCGCCCAGGGTGATCCTGGCAAGACTGCATCCTTTGATTCCATCCCATCTCTTAAGGGATTGAGCATGGGTGTAACGTTTGGCTAGTTCCGCAATTGTCGAAGTCGTTAGGCCGTAGGTGTCACTGGGTCCTAGAATTTTCAGTCCAGCGGCTTCCCTGGCTAAAGAATCAGCAATGCGATTTCCTTTACTCCTGTCGTGCCCTTTAACCCACCTCAGGATAATATTGTTATCTGCCGAGGCGTCAGCCAAATCTTGGTGGCACTCCAGTACTAGCCTCGATATAACACGTTGTCTGTTCAAGGCTAATAGGGCTTGTCTACTATCAGTGCAGATTGTTATGTTTTTTCCAGAAATTCCCCTTCTGGTTAGTTCTTTTGTGGCAATTGAGATACCAGCCAGTTCTGTTTGAACCACGCTGGTATTGTTTCCCATTCCCCACTTAATCTTGAGGCTCAGTGCTCTCGAGTAAACTCCACATCCTGAGCCTTCTTTCATTTTTGAACCATCTGTATAAATGCGTATTGCATTTGCAGCGTCTGGTTCTGTGTTCTGTTTTATTTGAATTTTGTAGGGTTTGTTAAACAGAAACCTGGGTTCAATTGCATCGTTGGCTGCCTGCAGCAGAGGTAGCGCAGTGAGCGCTTCCTGCCATAGGCTCAACCTCAATTGGCCCACTCCTACTTCGGGGTTTACACCAGCCGTGCGCAATCGTACCATGGCCATTAACGCAACCTCCTTGACGTGCAGGTCCAGAGGGGTCAGACCAGTAATTAGTTCCATTGCTGCGGTTGGTGTTGTTCTCATGGCTCCTGTGATGTTCAGACAAGCCATTCGCTGTATTTGATATAATTTTTGGATGGCCGTTGCTTGTAGAACTTTCGGTCCCCATGCAATTGCTCCATACGTTAACATGGGTCTTATTATTGCAGTGTAGATCCAGGTGACCACACGGGGTGACAGACCCCATGTGCGTCCCACTGTCCTCCGACACTGCTCATAAGCCACATATGCTCTTTTTGCTCTGTTGTGTAGATGAGAGTTCCATGTTAGTTTCCTGTCGAGGGTAATACCAAGGTATTTCACCTCTTCCGAAAAGTTTAGTTTGCTTTTGAAGATTTCGGGAGGTTTCAAACCCGATAAACTTCTTTTCCTGGTGAAAAGGACCATCTCAGTCTTTCTGGGATTGATCGACAGTGAGTGTTCCTTACACCATTTTTCAATTAATTTAAGCCCATCCTGCGCTCTGTCGCACAGTGTGTTCACAAATTTGCCAGTCTGCAAGATAACTATGTCATCTGCGTATGCAATTGTGTAGAATCCATTGTTGTTGAGGTGATTAATCAGGGTGTCTAGGACTATGTTCCACAGAAGGGGTGATAAGACTCCTCCTTGTGGACATCCCCTCATGACCAGTCCTCTTACTGTGATGTCTTCTACATTGATACTTATTGCTCTACTAGAGAGCATCTTGAGTATCCATTCTCCTACTACCAGAGGTACATTCCTGGAGTTGAGTTGTTGGGTAATTGTTGGAAAGGTTGTTTTATCAAACGCTCCCTCAATATCTATGAATATACCCAGGGTGGATTCTTTGTTGTCCAATGATCTTTCGATTCTGCCAACCACTTGGTGAAGGGCCGAATCAGTGGACCTTCCCGGAGTATATGCATGCTGATTTGGATGAAGTGGGTTGTGAACTAGCACTTCATCTCTTATATACCGCTCGCATAACCTCTCCATTGTTTTTAAAAAGAACGATGTGAGACTAATTGGTCGGAATGCTTTTGGTAAGGTGTAGTCCATCCTACCTGGTTTGGGTATAAATACCACTCGTACTTCTCTCCACTTACTGGGAATATACCTCAGAGCTAAAGAGGCTCTGAAAATTCCAACCAGGTGCGGCATAAGAATATCCATTCCCCATTGAAGTAGGGCTGGTCTTATTCCGTCAGGTCCTGGTGACTTGAAGGGGGAGAAGCCCGATATGGCCCACCTTATCTTGTCCTCATCAATTACTGCACTAGCAGATTGCCAGTCGTATTGTGAGGGTGTTGTTGGTACTTCCGTCCAGTTTGACGTTCCAGGAAAGACAGAACCTGGGAAGTGAGTTTCCATAAGAATCTCAGCGCTCTCTTGAAGGTTGGCGGCCTTGTCGCCATTTTCCCTTGTCAGGATGCCGATACTCTTATGGTGGTCGTTTGAGAGTGCCTTCTGTAGCCTAGAAATTTGTGGGAAGTCTTCGACTGCCTCACAATAGGCTCTCCAGGCTTCTCTTTGCTTTTGTCTGCAGACTTTTTTGAACTCTTTGAGGTTGGCTTTATACATTCCCCAGTCCTCTTCGAGTTTTGTTCGTTTTGCCTTGTTAAAGGTCGTTCTCGCTGTCTTTCTGAGGTGTTCCAGTTCATGGCACCACCAGGTATTGGTCGTGCCACCTGTCTGAACCATCCTCATGGGACAGGATTCCTTATAGGCAATGTCTATTTTGTTTTGGATAGATACTGTGTACCTTTCCAGTTCCTCATTATTGCTGGGAGTCAGGACCTCTGTTTCCCGCAGAGCACCTTCTAAGAGTCGATTGTAGAGAGCTACATCCGTCCTCTTCGGGTCACGAGATTTTACAGTGGTCCTGAGATCCTGGCTTACCGTATAGGTCAGCCAGCGGTGGTCTGACATAGAAATATGATCCGACACCTGCCAGTCCTGAATTTTGTTTGATATTTTGGCTGTCGCCAGCGTAATATCTATTAATGTTTGGCTACGGGCGTTAATAAATGTCGGCTCCGTGCCTCTGTTTAAGATTGTTAGATCTTTCCTAATTATATATTCATAAAGAGACTTACCTCGGGCGTTGATATCCTTGCTGCCCCAGCTCAAGTGGTGTGAGTTTGAGTCGCAACCCAATATCAGCTCCACTCTGTGGTTGAGGCAGTGATCCACTAGTACCTCCATCTCTTTAGTCGGTGGTAGGGTGGCTGCATCTGAAGGTAAGTACCCCGATGCGAGTACCAACGCCGTATATTTGCCTTTTCCATCTGGACATTCCACTTTAACCGCAGTAAGGTCTGAGGTGCAGAATTGTGCCATCGGAGAGACTCTGTATTTCCTTGGGACGTAAATAGCTGTCCTAGGTTGCTGATTGCTTGGTAGGCTGAAAATTTGACCCGTTAGGCTACTGAAACCAGTAATTTTGGTCTTTATTATCCAGGGCTCCTGGATCAAAGCTATTGCATCCTCCAATACATCAAGGCGGCGACATAGTGTTGCCGTTGCCGCCTTTTTGTGTTGGAGGTTGCATTGTATAACATTCACCTTTTTTCCAACGTCCTTGCCCATGAGTAGGTTGCATGGAGTTGGATTCTCTTTAGAGGTCCATCTGCTCCTCCGCTAGGGGAGAGACGACCTCGTTGTCTTCGGGTGCCTCCTCCGTCAGGTCATCGACTGTTTCGACGTCCTTTTCGGGACCCGTGGTGGCCTTGGGGTCAATGTCCACTTTATGTGGCTCGACTACCAAGGACCTCGGGTCTTCAGAGGTGCCCCCTGCTTCCTTCCTTGTTACCCTAATAGTCAATGAGGTGAACGCATAGCTCATCTTCATCGACTTCTTCTTGAGGACAGCCATATCCTCGTCTCCGATTCCGAAGACGAAGAGGTGTCCTTCTGGGTTCACCTTTACCTCATGGTGGAAAGTGCACCACCTTGCCACCGTCAGATCAGGGTTCTGCGCCCTAAGCCGACCAAGAACCCTCTCTTTTTCACCGGATGTCGTCTTGTGGACGTCCTCCGGGATCCAGAGCGAGGCCTTGGTCAGCTTAGGGAGCCTATCCACACTAACGATCGCCAGCGATGCCTCCTCCCACGGCTTGAGGTTTGTTGTGGCTTTTTTCAGCCACTCTAGCGTCCCGTCGTCATCGCAGACCACTCTGATGATTTCACCGGAGTATGTCCACGACTTAAACGTGGGCGCTTTGCTGTTGCTGCTGGAGGCGGAGAAGATAATCTTGTCCAGTTCCTCTAGCAGTTTATTTTTGATGATTCTTTCCCGTTCTGCAGTAACCTTACCGTACGGGCTAGTCTCATCTATAATAGCAACCTTGAGGTGCCTCAAGGCGGCATCCGAAAAGGTTTTGGAAGGCGCGGCGACATTTCTGTCGCTGCGCGGCTTCTTCAGCCTTCTTGGAGTCCCCTCCGTGGAGGTGCTCATGTGAGGGCGCTTTCCTGCAGGGGCAGCCGGTTCCATGCCTTTATTCAAAGCGGAGCTCTTGGCGCCGGCCGCAGGAAGTGCCTTTGCTGTTGGAGGTGGAGTGGGGGAAGAGGGGGGTGCATTTATAGTTGCTGCCACCCCTGATTCCTTCGCTCTCTTCCTCCTTTTGGCCTCGGCGCCGCAAATGCGCTTTCGCCTAGGCCTTTGTGTTTTATCATCACGAGGTGATCTTCCATGTCCAGCCTCATTCTGTGCAGTATTTTGGGGTGGACATTTCTGCCCATCCCCAGCTACTGCTTTCGATTGAGGTGAGCACTTCTGTCCAGCCTCGGGATTTGTTACAGTTTTTCGTGTTTTTTCCATGTGTGTTCCCACGAGCAGCAAGGGAAGGGTTGGTCACCTCTGGCAGAGCCCCGCATTACCAGAGGAAGGCTAATTACAATGGGGTTCCGCCCGGTTCCCCAAGGGGATCGTTCGTGACCGCATATCACCCTGCGGCCATTCAGCTGTCAGCACGATTCCTTACACCTTAGCTTGGGTAGGCTGGTCCGCGGTGGCATGTTTCGCAAAGGCTTTTGGGGAGGTTTAGCTCCCCTCACCCTACTTATTTCTGCCACTGACCAAGGGACCGACGACGCAGTCCCTTGGCCGTTCCCCTATCCGCCACCTGGGGACGCGCCCGATAGATAGCCCAACCCACGGGAATATGATTTATATAAATATAAAAATATGATTTATATTTATTTCCTTAATTATATACACGTATTTTACATATTCATATAATAATATAATCAAAGATTATCTATGATCTTGTACACTTCTGAAAAAATAATCGTTAAGAAGACATACGACGTCCATTCGATGCTCAGTAAGCGCTCACTTAACAGTTGAGTTAAGTTATGTTTTCTGAACACAACCATTATTTACTGAAATACGTTAAAAATGTGTAAAATTTTAAAGTAAAAAAATACATAAGACGTAGTGTACCAGATAATTTGTTTGATAGTAGCTATCATATACAGTGTTATAAATTTTCCAAATCCTTCACAGTTTTTATGAAAAAATATTACCCACTCGGCAAAAAACTGCTACAAATAAAATTAGGATGAATCATAAATATAAATACTTAGTGTGCTTTGTGTGGTTGCAGTGAATGTATCCTCCTCCTCCTTTACCAATTGAAACCAAACAATATAGATCAGCTTGAGCCTTGAGAAAAATGAAAGACAGACATCTCGCCACATTATTCCTGTAATGTTCCAAGATGTTCCAAGATGTACCTCATGCGATTCGGAATGTACGTGCAGCACGTAGACTACAATTCGAACATTTAACGAAAATATTCGTACTTAATTGGTAATTCTCAACGTTCTTCTCTTAAATTCAATGAATAAATGAGCACACATTTCACTAATCACTTATGAACCGATTTAATTTTTTAAAAAGCTGTTGAATGATAATGGAGAATTTTTTCTAAAATTTCAGAAATATATACTGGGTACTGTTTAGAAAAAATTTGATTTTTGGGAGTTGTCACCCAGAGGTAAATATTTTCAAGATTGTTGTTCATATAAAAGTGTCATCGGATTCTCATTGATCTATTTAAATATTTATGATATAGAAATGAAACCTAGTAGAATCATTCTGGGTCGTATGCGAGTCGAAAAAACGATATTTTACAGTATTTTTGATGTTAATTACTTATTTTAATATATAATTTTACCACTAGAAGGTACTATTTAAAAGAACTCTCAATTAACTCACATTTGGATTTGATTTGTATTGTTCTGTTTTCATGAAGTAGGTACTTTCATGGACACAAGCGTAACAGTAATCAAATAATTACACTTATATTATAAACAAATGAAATGTTACTGCAACCCGATGTTACTTAAAAAAAACTATCAAGGTTTGATCCTGCACCAGATATCTTCAATTCGAAGCAAACGTAATAATTTCTTCATTTCCAATCAAAAATACTTAGGTATAATTTATTTTCTTGAATCAAAAATATAATCCATGTATTTCGAATCAAAAATATAATTTATTTTATGTCATACTAGCTCATTATTGAGTTTTTATTGCTTAGTTACCAACTATCTAATGTCGTACTTTATGCCCGTGCGGGCATAAAGTACACGTTATGGCACGCGCGGGCATAAAGAGAAATAATTTTTTGTTCAACTTATTTAATAACCATGTCGTAAGCTTCTTTAGACTTTTTTGGCAACAGATTTACAGTTGCTTTCTTTGCTTTTTCAATAATTTCGTCAGGAATTACAAAATCTGTGTTCAAATTTATTGTGATATTATGACATTTACGTTTGTCAACTATTAATTCAAACCGGATTTTTCAAAACACTGATTTGTATTAAGATTGGATTGCAATAACGAACTAGTATGACATAAAAGTTTGTATGTACCGCAGGCATAAACAGATGTATATACCCTCGGGCGACTTACAAGACGTTGCCCTCAGGGCATAAACATCTATGTATACTCTTGGTACATAAATAACTATTATTAAAGTTTGGCAATCAACAATTAATCACTTCACAGAGTTCACCAATGTTGACATTGAATCGAGCAAAAAAGGAGAAAACAATATGTTCAAGAACTTGCAGAATTCCCTGTTAGAAGGAAGGGGCAGTATACATTTCAACCAAGAGAGTGATCTCAATTTTATAGATTTCGATCACAGAATTTCATCTTCCGGTGTCGAAACTGCTACTCTTGGTAATGTGGATGTGGAAGAAGAATACGACAACAGTACTGAAATCGATGAAAATTCTACTACGCCAACGAAAACTATTGGTGTAGATTCAACTACAACATTCCCTGATTACGAGGTAAGTCTCTTTTCAAATATGTTCTTTTCTCAATCACAAAAACTAAAATTCTATTAAATTTCAATGAAAGTTTATAATAGTAACAAAAATGGAAATTTCCTTGTTTTGCCTTCTTAACCTTGCAATTTTTTTGATAAAAAAAATTCTGAGGATATTGCAATGTGATTAAAAACAATTTCAATTTAACTTGAACTACCACAAGGCATCGTCTTGCATTCGGCCATCCTGCTCCGCTCCTCGTCCTCGAGGTACCTGCTGACTTTTGTCTCAAAAAATATCGTCTTGGCTTTGTCCGCAATCATAAAATTAATGGGCCAATTGCAATAAATCATAAGGCCAATAGCTGCTATAGAAGAGATCACCAGTGTTTGACTATTTAAAATTTGAAAAATGATTAAATTCACAAATATTTGTATTTTTATCATACATCCTTTGTTTTTTCGTTAATATATGAAGACCATTTCCCAAAACTTTTTTCTCCCAATTGAAAAATTATTAAATACTATTAATTTAAATAAACTATAACCAGGTAAAAAAACGATATCCAACTTTATTGGTATGGTTTACTATTATTCTGAATCTAATTCTGTTTCACTGTCAGACTTATCATTAAGATCACTTACAATAGGCTCTATATTATTTTTAATATGAATGTATGAATCCTCAATTTTTATAACGTGCTGTACAGAATTTTTCCAACTTTGAATAGATGAGATTGAAAATCTCTACGTTTTTATCTTCCACTTAATTTTTCACTGTTAACAATATCTCTCATAGAGAATATTGGTGTCTTTTAAAGCTTCTTGTTTAATGAATCCTCTACTTACAATACAATTATACACATTTTTCACAATTTGCTTCGCATCTGATTACAAGTTTTTTCGACGCAACATTGCGAAAAGAATTAATGACTCATAATACTCGTATAGAAAGCTCTTTGAAAACGTAAGCTAAAACGGTATATTTAACACTGCCAAATGAATTCAATGTAGCCATTATACACCCGATACAAAACTCATTGGCCCGCCCTTGCCTTGCATTGCTCCAATCACTTCGTATCTCTGTGCTGTTGAATTATTAATCTCTATGTCTAGTTTACATATATACGATTTTCATGAGTAATCACAATCACAATCACTCAAATGATGGCTGAGCTCTCCATAGTCATCTACAGGGTGTCCAGAAACTCTCCTGCCAAATGAAATCTAAAGTTACTAGAGGTGATTTTAAGTCGATTTATCCCAAATTACCTTTATCCGAAAATGCTTCTTATGGGAGCTACAGCCCTTTGAAGAAGACGTCTTCATATCTATGAGTTATCTTCAAATAATTCAAAAATACCGTTACTTAAAATATTCAAACTTGGTATAATCAATAAACAGTTACCAACCAGTCGTTCCCTGTGGAATGAGTTTTTTCAGATCCATCACAAGCGTGTCAGTCGGGGGGACCAACAGGTATTTTTATTTGAAAAAATTTATTTTCAAGTTTTTTATGTATTCGACATCGAATTTGGAAAATTCAAGATAATTTTCATAAAAAATGTTTCATTTTTTCAAATCGATATCATGAACCGATTTTGAGAAAAATAAATTTAAACTTTTCGTGTTTCTTACAGAAAATCATGTTGGATTATAAAATTGTATCTGTAATATCAAGTTGGCTGTGAAAAATGGGCGTCACAAAGTTCTGAAATACGTGATCTCGAATTATTCAAGTAATAAGGCATTTCTCACGGAAACTTAATAGAATACTCTTATTATTACATTTGTCAAAATTATCAAAAACATTTCAACACATGTATAACATGCTGTCAAAACGAATCTTATCGTTTATTATTTCAGCATTTTGCTATTTCTATTATTTTATAATTGTATAATTTTCATTCAGCCCACATTCTATTTTTATACTGAATACTTGGTTATCTAGCCTTAAATGAAATTTTCAGAAATTTTATTTTTGACTGGAAAATTCTAACTAGTCATTCGATTCTTCTTCATTTTGAAGGAAATCTTCGAAGGATTAGGGAGAAAATATCATCGCCTGAATACAAAAACTAGGTAACTCGAAATTTTGCTAAATTGAATTATCTATCAATATTAGAAAGTATTCTCCATACGAAGCAGAAATCAATGTAATAAGTGGCTAACTCATCTGGTTTCCCTAGAGACATCTAGCAATCAGCGTAAAGTAGACATACCAGAAAAGTGATTTAAATTTTAGTAAAAAGTAGGTATCTTCTGTAAGTTCCTTGTGGCATTATTTTTTTTTTCTCTAATTTTTTTGGAAATCAAACCACAATAATGTCTTTTATTTTTATTTATTTTTATTTCGACGTTTCGGTAGCGTTCCAGCTACCTTTGTCAAGATTAACTAATAATAATAATAATTTTTGGTCCCTATCTGACACAACAAAAACAATATGACAACTAGACAATCAATAATATTTTAAAGTTTAAGACTACAAAACTTTGTTGTCAAATTTTATTAAGGTCCGTTCATAGTAGATCACATCTCTGGTAAAATGTGAAATAAAATATTTTATTTTATGACATTCCAAAGATATGATAGTCTACTAGAAATGGAATCCAGGGAAGTGCACGTTCCAGGAACGGTTTTTATTGGAATAGCGCTTTTTTCGCTTATTCTGGAAATGCTGTTAATAAAAAGCGTTTGTTGTTACTTTTTTGGGTATGATTATTTTTGTTTTCAAAATATGTATGACTCAGTTTGGTGATTTTGTGTATTGAAGTGTGTATCGATTAACAACTATTCCAATGATAAATCATAAGAAAAACTGGATAAAAACTTATGATACCATCCTGATAAAGCAGGTAATTGATTATTGGAAATTTCTCTTTCTAACATTGGTAACCAAATTTTACTACATTCGGCTGAAATACTAGCTACACATTTATCTGCATTTAATTGTATTAAAGCACTTTCTATGATTTTTCGTCTTTTATTATTGGGCTCTTTCAATATTATTATTGATTGTCTAGTTGTCATATTTTTTTCGTTGTGTCAGATAGGCACCAAAAATTATTTTATTATTAGTTAATCTTGACAAAGGTAGCTGGAACGCTACCGAAACGTCGAAATAAAAAACATTATTGTGGTTGATTCCCAAAAAATAAGAGAAAAAAAATAAAAAGTAGGTATTTCAATTTAACAAAATTTTTAGTTACATAGTTCTTACATTCAGGCGACGGTATGATCTAACGATTTTCACATGCTAAAATCATCAATAAAGTGCACTCTCTCGCACCGTCTCCTTTTTGTCACATACAATTTGTTTCGCAGAATGCAGATTCAGCATGCATTTTGTAGAAGCAAGTTTTGATTCGAGTTTCAAAAGTACATTTAGTATAATTATGGAAAACTCTCACTAATTGTAGACTTTTATTCTCCACTTATTTCTTTTAATAAATGCAAATTCTGATGTACGCGATGGAAAAAGAATTATTCCCTAACAAGACGGTATCATCGTACCTACCGATTATTACCAACGTACCAAGTTCTAAATTTTAAACAAACTGACGGACTATTGAAGTAGATTAGTACAGTTTTCAACAAAAAAGCCTAAATTGAGTTTTTAGAGGAAGAGACAGAAATAACCTTCTTCAGTAAGATAGAAAGTTGTTTATTAATAAGTATATTCTGAACGGAGATTTTCTGTTTATATCAGCTAACTAATCACATTATACTGGAGTTTTTTTTTGTTCTACATAAAAAAGTGAAACTTCTGAACAGGGCACAATTAATAAAATCATGTTTTCTATTATTCTTTATTAACTACATATTCATTATAAGTTTCCAGATAGTAATATTTCTACACTATTTTCCAACCTCTATGGAATTAGAGGTCCACCTGGAGTAAGAGGTTATCCTGGACCTCCAGGACCAGCTGGACTGCCTGGACCTAAAGGTGAACCCGGAAGAGATGGGATATATGGTACACCAGGAATACCGGGACCACCTGGACATGTTTTTATGATTCCGGTAAGATATAAATGTCTTGGGGGTAAGGACACTTTCTTAAGAATGAAAATTAACATTGAAAATATAGTCATGTTTTTCGAAATTCATTACATCACAACAGCTCTTTAAAAATTATATTGACTCGTTATTGTTTCTTTTTTAGTTAAACGCGCAAGGAAATGAGAAAGGTCCGGATATCCAAGCAGAAACTTTTAGACAGTTACTCTCACAACACATGGTAACTACCCATTGAACAAATTACACAAAATATGATTTAAAACATTACTTATAGTATATTAAGTATCAAGAACGGTAAGGATTGTTTACCGGTCGACAGCAATGTTTGGAGGCTGAGCGTAGCAAAGCCTCCAATTTTGCTGGAGACCGGTATTATCCTTAACGTTCGAAACGCTTATTCCATTGCGCGATCGTATTGAAATATTCGAATTTTGAATAAAATAATTTAAATTTCTTCGAAATGAACGAAATGTCAAAAGTGACATTTATACTTCTCGATCAGTTTAAAAAATAATTTGCATTTTGGTGAAATTGTTTTTATGCTATTCATTACTTTTTATATTGTTCTGTTCGATTCTGTTCATTTTTTTTGTTTCTCTTGTGTAATGAATGGAGTAATATATTATTTAGGACCACTTAAATGTATGTAGGGCTAAGACGTAGTTTACTTACCGACGTGTTAGACTTAGAAACCAGTAAACACAACCTACCAACCTGACAACCGATGCTGTAAATAAACAAAAAAGATCGATCGCGCAAAAAAGGTTTTTTTCGATAATGCAAGTAGGAGTGCGTCAAATCACAGTTACTTACGTGAGATGTTGCCAGCTCAATGAATTAGTGTATTATAGCTCGAAAGGTTGAACCATTGTTGTGACCAATGACCCAACAATGGAGAAAGACAATTTAAAATGGTTGTTATCGTTGCTTTTATTGAATATCATTGTCAGTTCATAGAAAATTTGGGAAAGTTGAAATTGAGATCACTTGTGGTTAGTTTTATATTTCCCTGATGATTTGAATTATTGCACTTCTCTTACAGACCACGTATAAGTATAAATAATATATATTCAATGCAAAAATCTAGGAATAGAACTTATTTTACAATAAATTCGATTAGGAGCATTGTGTTTGTGCTGAAAAGGGCATGTTTGAGGTTATGTCGTCTAACGGAAACGTACAATTTCATGAAAATAATTACAATAATGCCGAATGAGGTGTTGCTTGTACATCTAATAATCTAATCATGTTTTCACTTACCTAATAATTAAATATTACCTATGTCAATTGATTCATAGACGAGATAGAAATAGCTTCGAATCACTTCAACAATAGTCAATTTATAATAGTGGTATATTGTAACCTGAGCAGCCCTAGGATAGAGCACTCTACCTCAGGGAGTGGAATTCCGCACCAATTAAAACCAGAAGCAAAAGGTGGAAAGCTAGAAACAAATTGTGAAAATTAACGTTGAGTTCCAAAGAAATTGATAAATCGAATCTACTTATTCCCGAACACGTTTATCCAATTCAATAATTATTAAATAATCAATACAAACAATTCAAAAAATAATTATTTATTGTAGTATTTGAAATTCAACATGAATTGAATATTTCAAAAAATCAAACGAAGAGAATACCAAATTGTAATAATTAACCAAATCCAAATCTTACACACGCTACAGATAAGACGGAGGAACTTGTCTTAGAGGGCTGAGGATGTTTGCAGCTCTTGGCGCAATGGCGTCAGTGGCGGTGATGTCTTCTCTCGTGCACGGATTGGAAACGGGAACAAAGATGGCTGAATCTTACCTTGAATTTGCCTCCTGAGGTAAAACTTGCCGTGAAATTGCCGCGGAAATTGCCGGGTGAAATTGCCCGCGGCAGAGCAACCAGACAATATAAGATTGGTTCACCAAAAAAGAAAATAAAATATGTTGCCTTTAAGGTAGCAGTTGGAGAAAAAGAAGAAATCCACCCGAAAATTGAAATCCTGAACATCGACAGACAAAAATGGAAGGGGAATTTGATAAAAAGTAATGTTTTATTTTGGATTGGCTGATGCCATTAAGGAAACGGCATGTTTAAAAATTTAGTAGGGGAGGAAGTGACTGATGAGCCACAAAAATTCACTAGATTAAATAGTTTCAAGACGAGAAGGTAACAGCTGTACAGCATGTTACAATATTCTAAGCCGTAATAGATACGAAGACGATTAAATTAACAAAAAGTATTATGGTGTGCGGTAAAAGAAATTAAGTTCTCGAATTATACGGGGAAAACTGAGAATTCTGCTTTTGTTTTCAAGCATGAAATTTTAAAATGAAAAAATACCAAAAAATGGAAAACTAAAGTTTTATTTGATCTCAAATGTACTATAGCCATGTACCTCCAATATGACGTTTTGTGTTTTCTCAAGTTAAACACAATTTCTTCCCTCAAATAAAGAACTACTGATAACTACAATCATTAGTAAATCACCGAAATCCAAATTAAGTGATAAATCATACTTAATATTTTGATGTCGTTTACTTGAAATACCGAATATTCTCAATGAAACTCACTCCATAATTTACTGTTTCAATGTTAAATATGATCAGACTAAAAAATAAATACTTAATTTGAGCAATCACAATTCACAAACAATTTCTGTAGTTTAGAGACGTAGTGTTACCCAATAATGAGCATATTAAAGTAGAAGAGAAAAAATTTCAAATATTTCAATAAATAACTATTATTTTTATTTTCTGTATTGATTATTCAATATCAAATTGGATAAACGTGTTCGGGAATAAGTGAATTAATTTTATTAATTTTTTTGTAACTTGACGTTAATTTTCACAAGGTGTTTCCAGCTTTCCACCTTTTGCTTCTGGTTTTAATTGCTTCGTTTCAATCAAAAAGCTAGTGGCGTCCAATTTAATATAAATTGTACACCCCATTCCAGTAATAGCGTAGAAAATAGTTTAATTGGTGCCGAATTTTGCTTCCTGAGGTGGAGTGCTCTACTCTGAGGCTGTTTAGGTTACAGTTTGCTGTTTCCTTCTTCACTCTTCCGATATTGTGGGGCCATTCTTTTCTTGACTTGGCTGTACTAATACTACACCTTGTTGCATCCGTAAACAGTACCGATAGGACTCGGTCTAAGTCCAGTATTACTACGCAGTCAACTTACTCTTGCGCAACTTCATTGTCTTTTCGTTAGAGCATTTGTAGTTTTCCGCCTCCCAGGCCTCGTGTACTACTTCAAACTGCGGGTAATCTCCCTCTTTTTTTATCCTCACCCGTATCACATTTTTCTTATCCTTTTCTCATTCTTTTTCTCTGCCTCACTAGGTATTTAACATTTCTCAATTTATATACATTTCCACCGCTCTTTTGAGCTCTCTTCGTCATCGTCTCCAATACGAATGGAATATTTCAATTTTCAGTTGGTTCCCAAATATATTTGGTTTAGAACGACTTTAAATTATTTATTAATCTTAGACATGTTCTACAAATTTGTCAAATAATGTTTTTATTGTGTTATGTAGTTTCAGTTTTTGTATATTGGTAACTGCATTTTTGGAACTTTAGTTCTTTACGTCAGGTTATGTTTGATAGACCAGGGGTCGCGACGCAAAAGATCTGACCGTTTCGCGTTACGTTACGCTACGTTATGTTACGTTGCTTCGTTATGTGCCTTGCTTGCGTGCTTGTGCTCTCTCCTCAGTCTCTCTCTCGTTTACGAACTAGCGATTCATATGCTCCAGCCAGGATTCGAACCCGAGCCGCACGCGTGGAATGCGAGCATTCTACCACTGAACCACCGATGCTATATTGCAAAGCTGGTATTCGCAGTGCTGGTGATCTACTTGAACTTTTTCGGATAAATTTTTACTATTATTTCCATAATTTTTTTTGCGCGATTGATCTTTTTTGTTCATTTCGAAGAAATTTAAATTATTTTATTCGGAATTTATTTCAATATGATCGCGCAAAAAATGGTATAAGCATCTCGAACGTTAGGGGTAATTACAACGTTTGCATGTAGATTCCAATCGTAAAATTGGACAAAATGATGATTTAGGGATCTAGCACATTTACTTTTCGAAATACAGAGTGTTGAAATTTCGATAACTTTAAAATGGATGGATAAATTGACTTGACATCTGGCAGGTTGTTTTTAAATGTAAAATGGCATATTTTATAGAAATAGTAGTTTGTGCAACTAGTGTGGATATGATGGCCATATCGCACGACGAAGTTTGAGCACGACGCCGTAGGCGGAGTGCTCAATCGTTCAAGTGCGATATGGACAATCAACACGAGTCGAACTGCATATTTTTTCTACGACCCACTTAAGAAAAAATATAGAAAATAAAAATTTCTATAAACTGTAATATAACTTCAAATTGAAAATTTAACAATTTAATTTTATGTTTCCACTAATATTTTTGTGGTAAACGTACAGATCTTGAATGTCCAATTTGTATAATGCTACGGTTTCCCTTTTTAAATATACGATGCTGTTATAAGTAGATTTTGCCAGTCGGACTCCCTCTTGAAGGGTACCGTACCATTATCTATAATAATGAACATTCTGCTAAATATTTCAAACGTCTACTTGTTGTCGTTATTAATATCAAGCAGAATAATCATTTAAAAATAAAATTAACAATTAAAAAAAAATCTTCTACTCGGCCACCGAGGCACATGAAAATTGTTTATCAAATGTATTACATAATTTTTGCTTAAAAGGAACTAAAGTTCCTACCGTGTGTCCCGCGACACGTTCTACCTTTTTTTCACTGCTACTATGTTACTATTGTCCATTTTTTCAACCACTTGTCAGTTAAGCAGTTCTATAAACCTGTTCCAATTTTATATGGGGCATAAAAAACAATTTAGATACAAATTATCTCAATATAATTATATAATTAAAGACACGTTCCCAGTTCATGACTCTAGCGACAAGATAGTTGAACTAACGAATGATTAGCTATAACAATGGTTTAACCTGCTGAGTTATAAAGCCAATACCTTAACTCAGTGTACATTTCAATAATTGTGATCCTGAACTGATCATAAATGAAAACCAGCCTATTAATTGTCTCAACCCTTATTACGTAGAATATCTCCATTATTATGGAATAAAATCAATAAATAACAAATTCGACAACAGAAATGCAAATATTATCAGTAAAACCGGTTAAGTAATATATGTCATAATTCTATTGTGGAATTTGCTATTTATTGATCTTATTCAATAATAAAGGAAACTGAGTTAGATTGGATAATTTTTTCTTGAATTTGATAAAAACAGCTGTTTGAATCAATGTTAAAGATGTCGATGAGAGGTATCGAAGGCCCGATGGGACTGACAGGAATTCCAGGACCACAAGGACCACCAGGACCTGAAGGTGCTAAAGGAGAACCAGGTGATAGTGGAGAACCGGTAAGTTTGATTTATATATAACAATTGTTTAGACTAAAGTAAATGTTTTCAATTCAATGAAAGCCGAGCGTGTTTGAAAGACCAAAACCACAACAAAAAATTAAAGCAATATGGCAGACGAAATAACCACAAAACGGTTAGCTCAGTCACACTAAATAATACAATAAACAAAACATTCCAATGGCAACTATCCACCCCACATAATTCCGGAGGCGTTGCTTTTATGAAAAAATGAAAAAACATGTCAAAAGTCATATAAAGAGGGACGTCTTTTTCCTCATATGTAGATATTATAACTTTAAACCTCTTTTCCACCCAATTTTTCAAACGGGTCACCCTTTACACTATTGCATTAGTGGATTATCGTCTACAAGAGAATTACGAAAATGGATAATCAGTTGGGAAGTTACTGACAATTCCAATTTACCGATAGTAACAAATTATCAAAACTTATCTATATATGACTGTTTACTTCACCATTTAATGCAAATAAACAGTTATCGGGAAAGCAGCTATTGTACAATGAAGCTGGAGTATCGTGCAGTCGTTCACTCATCAATTCAAAAAACTGTAGACGCCGATCGAAATCGTCTTCCTGTAGCTCTTGGACTAATTTAATTTTGTAAGGATGGAATTTGTGTTTATGTTAATTCTGAAAACACTGCTGCAAGAAACACCCACTGCACTAGAAATGTGTGGTATTGACTGTTGTTCTTTCGACGTTAGTTGTCCTTAAACAGCAATTTCCATGGCCTCGATGTCAACTACTTCTTGTGGTTGGTATTTTTCATAGGCAATTGATCCTATTTCAAAAAATTGTTGCATTCATTCAGTTACGTACTTATGGATGGCAGTTCTTCGCAGATTTGTTGTATTTAAAAAAATCTGCCGGTGGTAGAAATCCATGAAAAGTGTGAGATATTTTTTAGCTAATTGGTTATAGCTCAAAGTTTTATTCGACGTGAAATTCCATTTTATGGAAAGGCAAAAGCCACATGAATTCAAATTTCGTGACTTTATGTCACGAATCTTAAGACATAATCAAGTCAAATTTTACAGTAACTACCTTGAGCAAGTGACCCTTAATACATTTCTTTGAAAATGATTCTCTCGGAAACGGATCACGCGAATTTAATAGATTTTGTTGTGCAAGGATCTTCTGATGCTGCTCTTATTATAGTGCAGTATTACCATTGTTATCAGATCTTTCCTTTTTGCGGAATAACAATGAGCTTAGTTTTTTCAAATGAATCACTCTGTATATTTTTTTCCTCTTCGGGTCCTCAAGAAATACTAATTATTTTTCATGGAGTGATCTCTATACACAAATGCTATTATTTCGGAGTTATACCTCCATTTACATTATCTCCGCCAAAGTTGAAATTATACATTTAGTGCGCTATGACTCCTACTATAATAACTTTCACATTTCAAATGGATTTTTTTTCTTTTTCTCAAAAGAAGCCGTCTCTTCGCCGGCACCACCTCAGCCTCCTGTGCTTATCGTGGATACTCCTGACTACAACCTATTCAGCCAATCCTTTCCCTGTATTAGCTCATACAGGTTCTTTGCTGGTTGGTTGTAGAAGTCTTCTGGAGTCATTTGGGTTCTGCCTTCTAAGGTCTAATGTCATCATCCACATGCCTTATCTCTGTGTGTCCTCTCCCATGTGCCACGGCATGGTTTGATGCTTTTTCCAGTCGGGTTAGTGCTGCCCTTGCTTCGCACATTATGACACAATGTAGCGGAGGAAGGTCTATCATTGTCTCCAGCGCCGCTGTAGGAGTAGTCCTCATTGTCCCTGTAATGCCAATGCATGCAAGTCTTTGGACCTTGCTTAGTTTTAGCATAGCAGAGGATTGTCTGATCTTTGGCCATCATACCAGAGATGCATATGTGATCCTGGGAATGACAACCATTTTGTACAGCCAGTGTACCATGCTGGGTCTAAGTCACCATTTAGTGCCGTAAGTGCGTCTGGCAACCATGAAGGTCACCTCTGCTTTCTTGATCACGTGCTGAAGGTGTCGGTTCCAAGTTAAGCCTGGGAGGATAACTCCAAGATATTTTACTTCATCCGACAATAGTATTGGTTCACCTTTAAGCGTCAAAGGGCCAAGTCCTTTTCTTTTCCTCCTTCTGGTGAACGCAATTATCTGTGTTTTTTACAGTCCAGCCTGTTACTAGATATTTAAAGCCATCTGGAGTCTGTCTCTGGTTGTACTGTTGTATTTTGAATAGATTAGTACAGTTGGTGTCTATTCAAAGTCATAATGGATAGATCTGAAAAATAACGAGTTGAGATTTTAATGATATTAAATGGTGATATGAGTTTAAGTCTACAAGGAACGTGTACCTAATGTCTCCAATAATTTATATACTAACCGAAATTTCATCTACTCATCTACTCTTAGAAAATAAGTAAATACAAAAGTTTAACGCAACTGGTTCAGTTAAAAATTGAGTACTAGATACTAGACAAACAAATTCGCAAACATCCGAAATGTAAGTTTTACGTGAATAATATAAGTTCAAGAGTTGTCAGATAATGATTTCAATAGACGTGAAGAGTTTGCAAACTTAATAATATAAAATTTTACAATCGAAACGATCCAAGTTTGTCAAGTAATTGAAATAGAGGCGTACAGTTTAAGATCAGTGTGGCCAACAAGAATAACAGTTAATGATATAAATTTGAAAGTCGGAACAGGTCGATAGACATGTTACATAACGATATGTTTTGCGATGAGGCCAGTTTTTTAATTAACGGAAACAAAATATTCACTTGAAGCAATTGTGGAAGTATGATTCCGGTTAGTCCATTTTTTTAAATTATAATGCCTATATTAAAGAAACCAGGATAATAATTAATTAAGAAACCACTACTTATAAACCCTCGATATTTGTGAACGATATTAGTTTCCCTTCTTTGTTAAAAATGTATATGTTACTAACCCGAATTTTTTTTGTAGGGTTTGTCAGGTATAAGAGGTATTTCTGGTCTCCCAGGTCGGGAAGGAAGGAGAGGCCGTCCCGGGAGAGATGGAGATAGGGGTATACCAGGTCTTTTGGGTGCAAAAGGTGAACTAGGATTAATTGGGTTGCCGGGATTGCCTGGTGAAAAGGGAGAAAGGGGCACCCCAGGAAGTCAAGGAGAAAAGGGTCATACAGGACATGATGGACCTCAAGGAGAAGAAGGACCCTCTGGATCTCCAGGATTGCCTGGTGAAATGGTAGGAATGTATATTCGTATACTGAACAGTAATATATGTACAGTTTCTTCACTTTTGATAGGAGTTTTCAAAAACAATATACATGGTGCAATATTTTATATGATTCAAAATAACTCAGTTTTCATAAGGGCCGGTTCTGATTTTTCGTAGTTTCAATGAATAAATCAGTTAATCAATAACAATCGAACATTTCAAGTTCAAAAATAATGACCAAAGTAGGCATGATGTCTTGTATGAATTGTATAGATAACAAGGATTCTAAAGCAATCACTTATTTATAATATGGTTTTAAATGAAACGAACTGTTTTTAAATGGAGTCATTTAAAAACAGTTCGTTTCATTTAAAACCATATGATGAGTAGATTCCACGAAGTGAGGGTTTATACAGTTAACTCACTTATTTATACATTACAATTGTGATTTCATTTATTCCAGTAAAAACATAAATACAAAATATGACAATCCGCTATCTCAGCTAAAACACTGATTACGAATGTGTGACTTGAACCTTTTGTATATCGAATTTTTATCGTATTTCCTGGTCTTGCATCAGTTAAATTTACTCGTTATAGAATTCATGACAATCACACACATAATTCAAATTGGTAGTCAAAATAAATTTTCAACTTGCAAACTGTGAAGTATTTACAGGTGTGTGATGTCATAGAGACGCCATTTCTATTCAAGCGTTTCGGTGCAAAATTTGAATTTCCTCTTTTAACATCCGTTTTTATGCTTATTCACATTTCGCTATGTGTAGTAGGTAGTAAGAAATGGGAAAAGATATTCCAAAGGTCTTTTTATATTCCCCATAGAAGCTCCAATACGAAGTGTACAGTACCTAATGGGGCTCACCATGTAGGTACATTGTGTCGGTCAAAAAATTTCATGAAAAATTTTAAAATTGGAGCAATTGTTAACTTCATCACATCGTATCTGGAAAACAAGTCCTAAAATTGAATTAGGTTCATTAACAATTTCAGTAACTAGATCGAGCACAACAACATACCAAAATTTTAAATAATTTTTATTTTTCGAATCAACCATCAACACAAATCGATTGATTTTCCTGAGCATTTGAAATATCTTTCTCGGGAAATGAAGTTAGACTATCCCCAATCATAAAATGTCCTGGAGCTAAGTAGGAAATGAATCATTTGGGACAGTAGATAATGGCTGGAGAGATCTCGAGTTCAAAATGGTTTCAATTTGTGTTGAAAATGTATCAAACTTTCCAAAAGTGAACCAAGCATTTCCGACTATTCTAC
The DNA here is from genome assembly GCA_910591695.1 of Galerucella pusilla. Classification (NCBI taxonomy): domain Eukaryota; kingdom Metazoa; phylum Arthropoda; class Insecta; order Coleoptera; family Chrysomelidae; genus Galerucella; species Galerucella pusilla. The sequence goes on from CAJUYI010000447.1 coordinate 105,951, forward strand.
AGGTGGTCAATTTTCAAACTCACAATGGGCTGGACCTCGTGAATGGAAAGAGATAAAAACAATTTGAATATCGTTTCTACGGTAGAGAGGTGGAACTAAAATGTCATGAAGGAGAACGCACCTACCCCACATACAAAAATGTAAACGAGAACCCCCTACTTGGGATAGGCCGTTTGATAGCCCTTAGTAAATTCTTCCCAACGGTGAAAATATGGTCCCTTAATTAAGTAATTAAGTGTTATATGTTTTATCAATTGTATTTTTTTTAAATTGTTTGCTTTGTAACTTTTAAGCAACACATTTTGTTATTCTGTTTTGGATTTCCTTTCTGTTCTCGAAAGATTGGTTTATTTGATACTTACCTTAATGTCATTGTCATTTGTGACAGATTAACTATTTGTATGTTTGGTCCGAAAATATTTTGGTACGTTGTGTGCGTTAATTCAACTACAATAATTACAATGGATGTGTGGAGATAATTTTAATATTTGGGTCTCATAACGAAAGCTATTTGCAGACAGCTAACGTGTTTCATGGAAGACATTCTGAAAAACATGTTAGTCACGTGTATATCCATGACTTAGTGGCGAAATTTAGAGACACGGGTTCAAAGCTTGGACAATTTTATCAACTTGTCTCGTCTCTGCACTGACAGGACTATTACTGAAAGTTGTTAAGCTTCCTAAATCTCAACCCCAAGACTTGTCCAATGACGATCCAGAATTCAGATTTGTGAAATTATGACTAAAATAATTAAGAATGAACCTGGACTTTTGAAAAATATTTGTTTCAGTGATGAGTGATGAGTAAATGGTATTGTAGATGAACAAAACTGTCGTTATTGGAATGACGAAAATTCACATTAGTTTAGAGAAAACCACACTCAGTAGCTTGAGAAACTGACTGTTTGGGCAGGGGTATTACCAGATTCTATGACTGGTCCATTGTTCATGCCGGGAAATTTAAACGGTGAAATGTACCTCGAAATGATGGAAATCACTATTAAGCCCCTAATGATCCATGAATTAGAGAACCAATAGGCGGCGATGGCAATCCAGCTCTAGATGAAAATTTGTTGCACTCCCATCAAGATGGAGTACCTCCCCATTACGCAGTAGGTAGCAGTCAGGAACTGGTTGGACAATAATTATCCAAATAGATGGATTGAAAGGTCCCATTGATTGGTCACCTAGGTCACTAGAGTTACCGCCACCGAATTTTTTCTGTGGGGTCACCTTAGGTCGGTTGTTCATAAAACTCAAGTTCTCTGTGTTGTTGTCAAATAAATGTTTCAGCTTTATTGTTACACCCTATATAATTATGACTTGACCGTTAAAAAGCAATTTCTACGGGTTCTCCAACGACGTATGGCAAGTAGGGGGTTGCCATTTAAATTTTTATAAGTGGGGTAGTAAGTAAGTGTCAGCTCAGTTCCTCTGCTCCACCCTAGAAACGGTTTTGAAATTTTTTTGGTATCTCTGCGTTCACGAGGTCAACCCATTGTAAGTTTGAAAATTGACACTCTGTATAAAGATTATATTGTCCTTAGTAAGGACTTTTGAAAGGAATGGATTTTCATGAAGCTGTTCCATAGACTCCCTGTTGTTTCGTGTTATTGGAAATTCATATAATTTCTTCCCCTTCATGTTCCAAGTACGAGATGAGGCGATTTTTTATAATTATTTCCATTACCCTGCATGACGATACAGCAGTTTCTGATTTACTTAGCATTAATAATAGCAAGACAATTGCTTGAGACCATAATGAAGAATTAAGATTAACTTGGCCGAAAAAGGAAGATTTTCAGGAAAAATCGATGACAGGGGCAGCGGAAGTGATTTTAGTTGTAGATAAACTTTCATTGAGTTCGTCCAAATTAATTGGCTCATTGTTGTTGGTGATAGTTATATCATTGGTTCCCATCTCTTGTTTGTACATGTTTTTGCACGTAGTAATGTAAATTTATTTAGGTTTTCCTGGCTTTTGTGTCTTCTGCTAGTATTAAAAGCATTCGTAGTAGCTTCCAAGGAATTTTGAATCTTTCAGCTCTATCATGGTACAGTTTTTCTGTCAATAAATTTAGTTTTTTCTATCGCAGTTTCAGCTGCTTTCAGAATTATGCTGTCAAAGCAAAAAAATATACTGTACCGAAGTGTGTCATATCGTAGTCAATTAGGTCCGCAAACTGTTGCCAGTCATTTGTTCTAAATTTTCAGTTTGGGACTGGATTTTATTCTGCAAATGATCCAAATCCTACCAGAAAAAGAAGGTGGCTGCTCCTGGGTCGCTTATTGTCAGGTCTATTGCTGTAGTTGCACCGTTATTAGAATTTATCCTATTGAAAATTAAGACATTACATTGACATTACTCATGATACATTATTTACCATAATTTGATAGCGTCCAGGATCATATGGATATCCTCTGAAGCCTGATTAATGACCAAACAAGCACTCCTTTCGATTTCATGCGGTTCCCCAATGCCTAATCCACTGCCGGAAATATCGCCGATTTAAATTTTGCGAGCAATCGAAACTTTTTTGGTAACACACACAAATGCCTTGTCCTCTAAAACGTCAACATCTTCCGTGGTCATCTTCGCTAATCCATTGGTTCGACAGGCTCCTCTAATTTGATCATTAAAAACTCTTCGTCTAGGACAGAACGCACAAACCCGTAGTAAATTGTGAATACTTTTGATTTTTTTACTCTACACTCTTTTCTTCTTGATGAAACTTATCAAGGTGTCGTATTTGCTGATTTTCACTCTTTTCTTTAGTTCTAAAGTCACTCATAACATGGAGTATTTCGGCCAAAAGGATGAAGCAGAATATTCCTCAGGGATTTTTGCAAAAAACACAAGCAACACCGTTTCCTCTGCACCTACTAGTACTTTGCCTCGCCACTCACACAACTGCCAATATTATTTTCATGATGGATTTTAGATTTGTACGGAAGCAAGTTCAACCTCATAGTTTTGGCTGCAGCTAATATATCGCCAGGATATCAAAATCTTGCAGGATTTCAATGATGACTTTTTGAAATGCTGGAATGAAATGACATATTACCTTGTTTCATCCAGCATCGCCGTTGTCAATGATACGTTATCACTATTTTCTACTTACAGGTACCGTTACATTGACATGTAAATGCTTGTTCAATTGAAACCCATCTTTGGTCAGGTTAGCCTTGGAAACAATTGTAATCATTCAACTGACGTTTTCCAACATTAGTAGTGTATGCAAACGTCACACTGATCTGTTTATTTCGTTTATATTTGATAGCGATTTTAAGTATTGTGTCTTTGAAATGGCGTTTGTTGATAACAATCCGTCCAAATGTGATCATGCTCGGCCTCATGTTGCCAACGTAGTGAAAAAAAATCTGCAACGAAAGAAATGGAGGATATTAGAGAATCTACCCTATAGTCCCGATTTATCGCCTTGCTATTTTCACATCTTTGGGCCACTAAAAAAGGCGTTAAAAGGTAACCGTTTTCAGTCGGAGGCAGAAGTACAAAACGCTGTGAAAGAATTCTTCCAGCAGCAGCCAAAAGAATTCTATAAGCAGGGTATACATCGATTGGTGAAACAGTGGGATATGTGCCTCAATTGTAGTGGTAGTTATTTGTAACTGTACTTGTCAATAAATTTTTCCTGGACCAAAGATGGGTTTCAATTGAACAAGCCTCGTACTTTAGATTGTATTTCTGCTCTTTCCATGTGGGCACTGTGTTCCTTTTACCAGTTCTGGAATGATGAAGTGATTCTGACTATTGCCCTTTTCCTTGCTTTTACTATGTAGCCCAATATGGTGGAATTCCGGCTTGTCCTTCCTTGCTGGAGCAATGCTGAGATAATCACATCGGCTCCCGTTGGTAGGACGGTGTTCAACACCTATTTTAGCCGGCTGCTACTATAAATGTACCCTAGTCCTTGCAGTGTTTTTTCTTGTCGCGTTCGAGAGGATTATGTTAATTCTGGAAAATAAAATTCTAGTAAAAGACGCGCATTTCCTCCTCATTTTCGGCATTTTTTTTGTCGGGCTTCTTCTAAGTCATATCACTTTTTTTTCGCAATGTATGTTCTCATACCATATATCCTAATACCAGAGGATAAAACACAGCAGGTAGTCGTTGATCCGATTATAAAAGCACAGTATCGTTTCTTCGAAAAGATATTTAATGCCCAAAAAAAGTATCATTTCACCACTGAAATGTTTGGCCGGTGAAATAATATTTAATCAATTCCAGTATCTACATTTCACTGATTACGAATCTTTTACTGTTAACTGTACAATGAGGGATTTATATACGTTTATTATTAAATCCTCAACACCAGATACCGATTCGACGAAATATTCGGTAATAGCTATACCTACTACATTTGAACACCTCACTTCATCTATAAACTTTTCAATGTTGTTTATTATTTATTTTAATGGACCATGAATTGCTTCTCCCATTTTTCTATTGTTTTTGTAGCGAAAGAATACTGTTTTAATAAATATATAAACTGCTTCAAGATCACAAAAATATGTCATACAGATATTGGTAACAGTATTGATTATAAAACTTTATTCATGTTAACTAAAAAATGTTCTCATGTTTTCCCAAGTAATACTTAAGAACCTCTTACTTTCACCAGCCGGATACATTCTTTTACATATAAGGTGACTACTATTAATTTCACAGTACAATTTCAAATTCGATATGCCACGTGAAGTTGAGAACTAATTAGATTTTGGTTCAATTATAGGGACCCAGGGGCTTCACTGGGCCTAGGGGAATACCTGGCTTGCCAGGAGTTGCAGGAATACCAGGAATAGAGGGACCACCAGGAAGTAAAGGGCATCCAGGCCCTATGGGACAGCCTGGCCAGCCTGGACAACCAGGACCACTTGGTGCTATTGGCGCTCCTGGACCACCTGGCCTATTAGGTCCTCCAGGATTAATGGTAAGTGGTAGGATTTGTGGAAATTAACATGTAAAAATTTTTTTCCAATTCAATATACTTTTGAAAAGATATTACGACTATTAGTTCGGGCCGTAAGTTGTCGTGAAATGGAAAATATTTCCACCAAAGATTTTACTCATTCAAGCGAAAGTATATGTGGTATAGACTACTTTCCTGGGTTTGTGAGAAGATTCCACTCGAGCTTGCGATGCAGCTTGCATACATAGCTTAGTGCACGAGAAATGCAACAATTTTCCGTCCATAACTTTTTTAGATTTGATTGTACAAAAAAAATTGTCGGTATCATAATTGTATTTAATTTTATACCCTATAAGATGATGTGCAATATTAAAAAAAAAATTTCAACCCTGAATTTTTGAAAAATTGAAATTATTTTTGCAAAATTGTTACTTTGTGAGCGACAAACATAATTAGAATAACAATAACGACTTCATAAAATATGAAAATATAGTCCGGCACCGGAACTGTATCACAAAGGATCAATACAATATATAATTTTGTTAATTTTTTTTGTATGTGTATATTATAAGTTTTATGTTTTTTTTTGCATGCGAGTTTTTAGGAGGGTGCTAATGGCTAGCCCAGATAAATGATATTGCTGCCAATAACAATTATATTATCTATTTATACAGCGTGTCCACGGATCCTATATGTGGAAAATGCTTAAATATTAGTCTTAGTGAAAAATTTCATTCCTGATAAAAAAGTTTGCCCGTTCTGAAACCCCATAAAATGAAATAAAATTCAAGTTTTTCAATTATGTTTCATTTTATATTTAGAGTTTTTTGAAAACTGTCCGAAAATAATGTATTTATTTAGTGAGTGACGTTTACGATGTACCAAGTAACTATCAACTTTCATAAATAACTTTCAAATTGTTATTCTCTAATATATTTGTGATCCTCACTCACTAGATTAATACATTATTTTCGAACTTATTGCAAAAATTCATACGGTTTTCATAAAACTGGCTATAAAATGAGACGGGTTTTGAAAAACTTGAATTTCATTCCATATCATGGGGTTCCAGAACAAGCAAACTCTTTTATCAAGAATGACATTTTTCACTAAAACTGATATTCAAATATTTTTCAACTGTAGGATACCGCATCCGTGGACACGCTGTATACTATACTAAAATGACCATAGAGATACAACAGTATCGCCAACTTCATATAAACCTTCTCCTTTTTCTACAATTATAACCCATCTTATTAGGAAGTTTATTGTCAATCGGTCTTTTATCCAGGTAAAATTTTCAAAATTTTGACTGGGTTTCTATCATCTTATATTTTACATATTATTGTCTCCATATATTTATGCTTCTTATTTTAGTTTTTGTATAATTGATTTTTCTTTTGTGTGAAAATAAAATTCTTTTTGAATTCTCAACAATAATCTAACTCATTTACCGCAACACCCCTCAATTTTTTTAGATAACCCTCCATTCAAATTTCAAATTCATTGGTTCATCCAAAATTTTGACTCGCGTTAATATTTGAATCTGAGTTTATCTTCTTTTTTAAATAATTGACAAAATCTCTGCCATACCTAATATGTAGTTCAAATGAATACAAATATTCATTTTATTACATTGACAAATTGATATACATTGTGACCCATTTTGTTTGGAAGCACCCCCGTAAAATCCTCATTTTTCAACCAATTTTTTTTTTAATTTTTTTTGTTAGATTCAGAATGAAAAACAGTATTATGACACAAATTGTCATAGCTTAATTACTATTTTCAAGACCCTCTATGTTAATGTTTCTTTGCCAAAAAAGACATAAGTAATTTAGGCATTTTTTTCTCTCAAATATACTGGAACCACTGGATTCAGAATCATCACAAATGTAAACTACCAAAATTTTATGAAAAAATTTTCATTTACGACAAAGTTATTATAACATGAATTTGGAAAAAGTGATATTTTACGTAGAATGTAGATGAATTTCAAAAATGGCAACATGGTAAACAAAAACAATGGCTTAAACATATTGCACAGTGAAAATTCGAAGCCGATAACTTAACCCGCTCTGGAGTTTAGCTTCTGAAAGTAATGTAAAATTGTGCTTAATAATTTCATTTATTAACAAAATGAAATCAACGAGTATGCCATGAAAATACAAATTAACAACTCTCAAAAATAACTAACAATACATTTCGATAGGAATTTAACTGTAAATTTCCAACTTCGTTTTTGTAATGTCCGCAGCTTTATTATGTCCATACTTTTTAAAGCTATCTTTACAAAATTCACACCAAAGTCGCAAGTAGGCTTTGATTTTGAAATTTTATTTATGTCAGTCAGTAACATTTGTATGAAATAGTAAAGTACTAAATGTTCCAAATATTCAACTATTTAACTATTCAAGACAAAGTTGAAATTGTACTCTTTTGTGGTTACAATGATAGAAGTGAACGAGAAGTAATAGAAATAGTTAATCGGAGACATCCAGATCGCCATATTTGCTGCTTTGTAGTGCAGAAAATTAAAAAAAGTATTCATTGAGACTGGAGCAGTGACCAAACGTATTAAAAAAATGCAGGCAAGAAATTTTGATGACCGTATTGTCATAGACTACTTTGCCAACATTCCAAATCCAAATTATTAAGCACAATTTTACATCACTTACAGAAGCTATAACTCCAGAACGGGTTAAGTTGTCTGCTTAGATTTTTCACTGTGCAATATGTTTGAGTCCTAGTTTTTGTTTGCCATGTTGCCATTTCAAAAATTTGTCTACATTCTACGTAAAGAATGAATGAAAATACCAGTTTTTCCAAATTCATGCTGTAATAACTTTGTCGTTGATAAAAAGAAATTATAAATTTTTGCCAGTTTACATTTGTGATCATTCTGAATCCAGTGGTATAGTTATATTTAAAAAAAAAATGCCTAATGTACTTTTGTCTTTTTTGGCAAAGAAAAATTAACATAGAGGGCCTTGAAAATAGTAATTGAGCTATGAAAATTTGTGAAAAAGTACCGTTTTTGATACTGAATCGAACAAAAAAAATTTAATCAAAATCGGTTGAGAAATGCGGGTTTTACATGGGTGCTTCCAAACAAAATGAGTCACACTGTATAAAAAACAACTCTTATTCTAAAATTCCATATACCTACGATACGTAAATACAGACATCCTGTTCCCCGGAGTTTTTTTATTTTTAGAAAGCGGTAAAGGGTTTTTTCGAATATTATCGCTATTTCTCTTTTTTGGGAGCTGATACCATCACCATCAACACTTCAATCTCTGTTTTGGTGTCCTCCTGCTTTAGCTTCACAACACTCTCGATAATTATATGCCTTGGCAATAAAAATGAATGACTTTCCTGTAGTTAATTCTGAATTGACATTCAACAAAACAAGAATATGAGGACAAGTATTAGACCATAGAGTGAGAATTAATATTAATTAATATTAAGGAATAGCTAATTCCACCCATATCCGAAGTCTATTAGGTCCATATTGGAAATAACATTTAAATATTTCAACGAAAGCAGAATTTTTCAACCTCAATCCTGATTTAGTGAAGAGGACTAGCTTCTTGTCACCCATACGATATTTTCAAACCGTTAAATAACATTAGCCACCATGTTTACTCGTCTGACTATTATCATTGTAGTCTCTTTTTTATTTTAGTCATCTGTTAGTTACAGGTAAGTACAAAATAACCCTCGAGACATTTAACTTATTCCGACAGTTGGATATTAGTCTTATATTGGGTTAGAGGTCCTACTCCTTCTAACTTCCTTCTTCGGATAAAAAAAGCTACAATAGTTGATTTGGAGAGTGAAATTTAAACCCAGCTATCTTTGTTGCATAAATATAATTTGCGTTTATTAAATTATTTTTCTTTTTTTAAGGGGCCTCCCGGCAAACTCGGCGTTCCAGGTTTGCCCGGTGCCGAAGGATTACCTGGAATGAATGGAAATCCAGGACAGCCTGGTCCCAAGGGTGAACAAGGAGCTCCTGGGCAGCAAGGCACTATTGGATTTCCCGGCGGACGAGGAGTAAAAGGAGATGAAGGGAAAAGAGGCGTTCAAGGCGAAAAGGGAGAACCAGGAGAAAAAGGTATGGAAGGGGAAAAGGGGGAGATAGGATCAAAAGGAGATGCTGGCCCACAAGGGCCTCAAGGAGTTTCTGGATTGGAAGGACCTGAAGGGCCGAAGGGCTTCGACGGACCCCGAGGTGAAACTGGAGAATTAGGATCACCTGGAGAAAAGGGCAAAGAAGGTGCCCCAGGGCTTATTGGATATCCTGGTGCAATGGGCGAAAAAGGAGATAAGGGAGTCGCAGGACACGTTGGACCTGATGGAGAAAAAGGAGATAGAGTAAGTTTGATATTATTAGTTTCAAGACCCAGAGGAATTTTTTTTCAGTTTTATCAAAGTTGATTTTGAAATTTGAACTGTGTATTGTACATACAATAACACTAATTGCAAAATACTGATGATGCACTAGTGACAAAAAATAAAAAATATATGAAAGAAATGCTACAAGAGATAGTGAAAGAAGGAAAAGAACTAGTTTCAAAATACAGGCGCATAAACCAAGTTTTATTAATTTAACTTTCTTAAAATTAGACAAAATCATACATTAATGACACCCATGAATGCATTACATTACTGCAGGCAGCCCAACGCACATTATATTTATATTGACAGTTAGGTACCTGAGCCGTAGGCAACCAAACATACATTTTCATTTTTGACGTATGAAATCATTATTATTATTTCAAATATATTAAAATAGACAACACAAATAATTGACGATTTCATCTAACATAATAAAAATAATACAGTGTGTACATAAAGTAACGTAACTTGCTATTACTTTGATTTCAGTTGGGTTTACAAGAAAAAAGTTGAATAAAAGTTTTTACAAATAATTCAGACCATCTGCATACGTCGATTAGAAGTATACAACAAGTATACAAATGCAACCGTCAAAAACGCATGATTTTACCTTTAATAATTCCATAGTTATTTGTATGCCTAGGCCGCGAAATACCTTTCGTACCGAAAGAACAGTTATCGCCGAGGCCGTTTGCGGCCGAGGCAAAATAATCTTGAGGTCGTTAACAAGTTTCGCGGCCATGGCATACACACTATTTTTCGTGCAATCGTTTAAATTATTGAACTGGATAATTGTGAATAAATATATTGATGCTCTGAAATCAACAGCGGCTCAATTTATTCAATAATGTCTCCGCGTGCTATGGGAATGATATGATTCAATATATGTATACAATAGTATATTGTGCAACAAGTGGGGAAAGTTGAACTTTTCTCACGAGTATGGAAGTTTGTAGCACGTGCCCGAAGGGCGAGTGACACAAACACACAAGTGAGAAAAGTACTTCCCCACACTATACTTTTTCTACAACTGCACAAATTCGAAGAATACAAGTAAAGTAACTTAATATTCATTTTTATAGTTAGTAAGACAAAAATAACACTGAAGTATCCTATCTCCAATCCAAACTGTTGAATAATTCTATTCAAAATTATAGTTGGTGGTGAAATTTGTACCATTTCGTATGGTCAAACCCGGAACGTCATTTCTTCTCATTAAATTCTCTGTTATTTGAAACTACCTTTTCGAATTTAAAAACTTCTTATATAATCTGACAGTCTTGTGACAACTAAGTAGGTATTTAAAGATGACAGTAGCATACTAAGTTTTTGTCGACTTTATTTGATTCTCCATATAAATGTGTGTGGCGTGGACAAAGTGCCGGGTGAAATAATATTTCTCATAGTATGAGCAATATTTGGTTTTGAAATGAGTTAAGCTATGAGAAATACGTCACTAGCAGTTGTAGGAAAAATATTTTGACAGTTCTTGACAAAACGCAAAATGTCTGATAATTACTGATAGCGATACCTTCCACTCCTCCTGAACTCAAAAGCGTTGTAATTTCGGATATATTCAATAAAAAAGAATCATTGTCTTTGTATTATTTTAGAAATGTCAAGTTTGGAAGTGATATTCGAATTTGGATGTGACGTTTGGTTTCGCAGCCGTTGCTATGGGTAACGGCCGCGAAGTTGAATTTCGCGGACTCTGCTGAGGACGTGAAATACTGACTTTGCGTGCAATTGCACGACAAATCGTTTGAGGATGTAATAAGCACAAAAAAAATCGTCTCATACAATCATTTATCACTTCTATATAATTATGCATATGTATATTCTCAGTTTTCACCCTCTGGCAACGCCCCCGAAAAGTTATTACTACTTGCATGGCTATCTTCCATTTGAATATCAGCCATATGGAAATTGTAAAAAGTATCACTGTGTCTCCTACTACGATAATAGAACGTTAAGTGGAAAAAAAATTTCATAATTATTAAATCTGTATAAAAATTCTCGATAGGGTCATACAGGAGCTCCAGGTGAACGCGGAGAAATGGGCCCCAGAGGCTTTAGAGGTGGTAGAGGAAGAAGAGGTTCCGACGGTTTACAAGGACCTAAAGGTAACAAAATTGAGTATATCTGTTAACAGTGATCAAGTTTTTAAATCTTTTAATTCATTTTTTCCAATTGTATGTATTTGCTTTCCTAGCTACTACCATCTGCAGCAGTATTGATTTTAATTATGTCCTTTTATTAGGAGACACTGGTCAACCAGGACCTATAGGACTACAAGGCGAAACTGGTCCACCAGGTCCCGAAGGTGGAAGAGGTTTCGCTGGACTTCCTGGAGCAATGGGATCACCTGGGAAAGATGGATTGGTTGGATTGGCAGGAGAAAGGGGACCACCGGTAAGCACTAATATAATCCTGAAAAGACCTACCAAAATATATGGTTGAAAATTATGATGAAATTATGATTCAAGGGTGAGCCAGGACAAACCGGATCTCCGGGAGCTGTCGGTGTGATAGGTCCCCAAGGACCTGCAGGAGAATCTGGACCAGTTGGAGAGCCAGGGTCACCGGGCGCACCAGGTATACCAGGAGAACCAGGAGTACCTGGAGATTCTGGTAAAGAAGGAGCGGTAGGTCCAGCAGGTCCTCCAGGTAAACCTGGTCCGCCTGGTCTAACAGGATTATCCGGAATTCCTGGAGAAAGGGGACCTAGTGGTTTGCCTGTAAGTATGTCATTATAACAGCTATATTGGTTAATGATGTTTCTACAACTCACCTTTGATGCTAAGAGCATTTTTTGGTGGGAAAGCAACTTCCTCTTGGCAATATATCTCGACACTTTTTTTTGTTTTACTTCAACCAAAAAATGCACACAAATTTCAACAATGTTTACTGCGTCTGCCATTGATAGTAACCCCAATACTTACAAATCCACTTGGGCGTAGTAACACCACCATCCTAACCTAACCACCATCTGTATGAAGTGAATTTTGACAATTGATAAGCTAATTCATTAGTCGGCATGCCATTGTCAGGAGATTTGTATTCTTGCTCTTGACTGAATATCAAAATATACAAGTTCAATCTACCTCTTTAGCCGATATGAGTACTGCGAAAGCTGAACAATGTACGCTACTGGTTTATTTAATTTATTTATTGATGAGCAGCTGTTATTGCTAATAAACTATTTTGATAACACTCTATGCAACTAACACTATTCAATTCGACTCAGTAATTGTTTTGTTTTCCCAAATCTGTCTGTCTGGTTGGGATAAATAACAGAGCCTACATAACAAACGCGCTTAAGTTCGAATAAGGTAATTTGCTATTTTTTGTACATTGTTGCAAAATAAGAAGCTTCTGCCTAAGGTAGACCGAAAAAAAATGTAATACAAAACCGGAAGATATCGAATATTATCGATACTTAATTATATAGTAACAAAATTGGAGCTCATACATCGCGTAAACACCTACTATGATAGTGATCAAATTCAACAGTCGTCAAAATCGATGGAAATCAGGAGAAAAGTTAGGCGGATTAGGAAAAAGGATAGTAGATATGAAAGATTCATGTATAGGTGTTAATAAATGATTATTTAATTATGAATGTGTTTTTATACCTCAACAGATGGGTTCCAGGATGAATAAAATGGGAAAAGTGAGTTTCTTATTTTTTCAAAGAAAATATGAAGGATATGAAACAGAAAGTGTAGGAGACAATTTTTTGTTGTTACTCCAATAGGTGACAAATGAAGGAATAAATTTCACTCTTTATCAGTAAATAACATCACAACACATAATGTATGAATTAAAAAATTTATTCCTCACGTACATTTATCACATTTATGTTATTTGCATTCTAAACTGAATTCTTTGGAAGGGCATTCGTTAGTAGAAGATCAAAAGAAAGTTTGTAAATATTCCATTAGGTATTGTTGATAATCCATTGTAAAAATCACATTTCCCCCAATCGACCAACCTATTCTCTCAACCTTTTTGTTGAAATGTTGGAAATTGTTTATAATGAGTCAATGCATCGCAATACGTGTTTCTATAATCCAGGCTTAGAAGGTGGTAATTTATCAAAACTTGTATTTTTCAGTATAATCTAAATTGTATTTTCATTTTGATATCCACACTTTTACCTTAAGATACCAACTTGATATTTTTCTTCGGGTCTTTTGCTTAGCTACACATGAAACATAGGCATGACCAATTAAATGTCGGTGATTGCAATATACACACTATTTTATCTGCATAGTTTACAAAGGAAATAATTTCGCCATTTTGAGATACTGTTTGTACAAACGTTTGCAACAAACAATAACTGTTCGAACTTGCACAGAGTGAAATTTTGTAGGTAAACAGCCAAGCATACAGTGATTGATGTCATCAATATTGCCGTCGCAGTCACAAAATTCCGTTTCACTTACTTTGAATCTGTGGAGGTACGCTTTTACGGAGGCATGATTGAAAATACATCTGACGAACCTGGTCATAAAATTTTCATGAGAAAATATTGATTATTCCGTGAACTTCAGTGAGCTGAAATTCGAAAATAGAATTTTTTTCCCAATTTTCGACTAAATTGTGAATTTGAACCGTGTTCCCCCAATTTTCAAAGAAAAAAACATTATATTCGTATTCAGCACACTCGAAAACAAAACAAAGTAACTAGTGACTAGCAATGATCTGGTCACTACCCTGTTAGAGAGGCCGGTAGATTTGAATTTTGAATTTCACTATCTCCGGCTCGATAATTTAATAGTCATTTTTCGTGAGTACTTATATATATTTGTTTATATTATTCACTTTTTGTCAATCTAATTAAAAAAGGTCGTTGTCAATGAATCATATCTCGACATAATTCATCGTAGCAATTTGGTCCCCTAAGTAACCCTCACTTACTCCTGTAATATTTTCAACCTTCCTCTTTTGATATTTATCATAAACATCATCATAAAAAGACGCTATAACTTCGTATCAATTGAATAGAAAATGATGATTGAGGCAAATTTTAAAGCTGGGTAAAATGTCTTCTGAACAGATGTTCCTTGTTTCTCAAATATATTAGCCAAATCAGAATAGGATTTGATCAGGAAAAAATTTTAAGTAGTAATAATCCCTCGAAATTCATTGAGGGGGTAACTAGCAGCTTAAATTTTGTTTTACGTGGTACTCGATCCGTTGCGTTATCCGCCATCTTGAATTTCAAGGTCAATTTTGGTTTATTGAATTACTCGTTTATTTTCAATTTCAAAAAATGGTGAATACAAGTTTGACACCTATCAATTTTTTCCTGGGATTTCCTCCGATTTATACCCTAAAAGAAGGGGATGAATTTTTGTTCGATCGACAACTCGTTTATTGTCAATTTCACATGGAAAATATTAGTATTAGTATGACATTCTGATTAGTATTAAAAGTGCACGTACCAGGAATGGTTTTTTCGAGGATAGCACTTTTTATTATTTTGAACATGTCGTTAATAAAATACGTTTGATAGAAGAGAAACACTAACCTAAGCTAAAACCTGCAGTTATCTCAAAAATTCATTCGAGAAATAGGTCTAAAGGAGCTACTAGTCTCTGAGACTTTCCTCATGGACTAAATAGAAAAGATGGGGCAAAATATACCTTTTAGGTCTCAATTAGTGTCACCCCAATATACTTACATAGGTACATTGGTTTTATTCTATATTTAATTCTTTCAAAGGGTCCTGATGGATTAAAAGGTGACCTAGGACCTGTAGGTCCACCTGGTGCTTCTGGAGATAAAGGTCAACAAGGCGAAGCAGGCAAAGATGGACCACCTGGTCCTGAGGGTAGAAAAGGGCCCCCAGGCCCTACAGGACCTGGTGGAGCAAAAGGTGAAAGAGGCGATCGCGGCCCTCCAGGAGTAGCTGGAAGAGATGGTATACAGGGATTAAGGGGACTTCCCGGTGCACCCGGACCAATCGGATCACCAGGCGAAGATGGTGATAAAGGAGACATTGGTAGTCCAGGAGAGAAGGGATTTAAAGGAAGTCAAGGAGAAGCGGTAAGAAAAATATTTTTCCAAATTTTTAAATTGCAAAATATTGGATTAATATATGTATTTTAGGGCCCTGCTGGAAGCACAGGTATTCAAGGACTCCGCGGCGAGCCTGGTTCAGTTGGTCTACCTGGAGAAAAAGGACCTCAGGGAGCTATGGGTAGACATGGAGCAAAGGGTGAGGAAGGACCAATGGGTTTGTCAGGACCATCGGGCCCTGCAGGACCTCCAGGTTTACCAGGAACTCCGGGAATTAAAGGAGAAATTGGAGATATTGGTAAGTTCAGAATGCACAATATCTTCAGAAAAAGAGTACCCATTATAAACATTTATGTATAGAGAATATTTGAATCGATATAAGATCAGGACACCATTTCAATTCTTCTAAGAGTTTACCATAGTCCGTCGCTTGCCCATTTCTTTGGCATCCTAAAAATGTGGATTTTTTGCCGATTCAAATACACTCACCAACAGTTAATTAGTGTATAGCTGAAATTTTCAAAATACTTTTAAATAGAAGAATTCATTACTGTTAATGCTGTTGTTTCAGGACAAAAAGGCCCGCCAGGACCAGCAGGATCTCCAGGGGAATCAGGACCAAGAGGATCCAAAGGAATTGAAGGACCAGTGGGACCAATTGGTCCGGAGGGACCCCAAGGCATAAAGGGGGATAGTGGGCAACCGGGTCATCCGGGACCCCCAGGAATTGAAGGGAAAAATGTAATTCCAAGCCCCAATAATTTATATCCAATTTACATTCTCTTTTGACCAAAATAAAATAAATGACAATCTCTTCTATTATTGTCATATACCATTAGTTTATATAATATAATTTTCATTAATTTCTTAGGGCGATTTAGGGCCGGCCGGGCCAAAAGGGGATGAAGGAAATCAGGGTGTTCAAGGCCCCCCAGGAAATAGAGGACCACCTGGCCCGGAAGGAGCTAAAGGATCCACAGGTGCCACTGGATTTCCAGGATCTCCTGGAGTACCAGGATTGCCGGGATTGAAAGGAGAACGTGGTCTCGACGGTGATAATGGGAAGCAAGGAGAAATGGGACCTCAAGGAGAACAAGGTTTGCCAGGAAAAATTGGGCCAGCAGGACCCATCGGTCGACCGGTATGTAACTCATTCAACATACCAATTATTTTGAAAATGTCTACTTTTTACCGTAACACAACATTTTTTGTTTTGTGTCAGGGGTCCGAAGGACCAGCAGGTCTACAAGGAAACATTGGACTGCCAGGGGAAAAAGGAGACACGGGAGCTGTGGGTGCTCCAGGTATCCAAGGGCAACCAGGTCCTCAAGGATTTCCAGGTCCATCGGGACCCCCAGGTGTTGTAGGAGCACCAGGAGCTGCGGTCAGTTTGAGTTAAATTATATTTTCACGAACAATTAATAATCACTAGCTGGTTTGATATATTACAGGGAGAAAACGGACCTATGGGATCACCTGGTCTAATGGGACCTCAGGGTAGAATTGGAGAATCTGGAGAAAAGGGTGAAAAAGGTGATAGAGGTCGAAGAGGACCTAAAGGTCACAGGGGAGACTTGGGACTCACTGGACCAAAAGGAGAAGAAGGAGAAAGGGGTGAACGCGGGGAAAAAGGTCTTAAAGGACCTGAAGGTTTGAAAGGAAATATGGTGAGAAAACTACAGTCAATCATTTAGATATATCATTTTCTTATGCGAAGGGTGTTATATATACATATTTATCGAGAATATGGTCTTTCATACTAAATCTCAATCTCGCGTATTCCCTTGATGATTGGTATTTTAATGCCAAATGAATTTTCGTGTTAGTTTTGTTTCATTGCAATCCATCACGCTTTGATAGCTTCTATTTCTTACATAGAATCGCACAAAACTCGTCAATTATTATTTCGCTTATTTTCGATAAAATATCCTCGGAATCGCAACCTTCATCCTTTTTGTGCCGTTTTTATGAAGAGACTAGTGATCCTTATCAGATTTAACAGTCTATTCACTGGGTCTTTCTTGGATAAATCCTCCCTTGGGCACTCTAGTTATAGGATTTTATATCTACAATGAGTTACTGATTTATATTAGAAGATGTATAAGGCTCTTGCACAACCGACAGATAGGTTTCTTCCTTCATAGATATATAAATATTGTATAAAGATATGAAATTCGGAAATCAAGACGCGTTACGTGATAAATGGAATGGTTGAGTTTGGAAAAATTTTGGAAGAACGAAGAAAATTAATCTTAACATTATATAATTCAGAAACAAATCCACAGACATATTATTGATAATATTCTGCACAGCCTTGGAATATCAAAATTGAAATAATATCTAATGTATGAAAAAATAAAATTCAAATTGAGGTAGGTAACTATTGTGGGGAGAAATACAATATAAGAATAATAATAATAAAAATAAAAGAACAATAATATGTAACGACCTTTCCGTCGCTACTGGTCGATTTGACGCCTAAGCTCTGGTAACGGATACCTCGGGCGCCAGTTTTTCAACAAGTGGTATGCTCCACTTGCTCCGGGCAGCGTCAGTGAAGAAGGAAAATACTCCAGGGGTCAATATGGTGTTGACGGATGCACTGTAGCCGGTGGAACAGATTTTACCTGTCCTCCTGGATTGCCAACCTGGTACTCGCTGCAATGTTTTCCTCAGAATTGTCAGAAGTGGAAGGAAAACGATGGTTACTCTTAAAACATTTATTAAATCCTCTAACAGAAAAAAAATAAACAAAAGTATTGAACAAACTTACTACACTATAAGCAAAAGCAACGGTGTCAAAAGTACAAACCTACGGGTTATTACTACACAGACGGAGGGTGTGCAAAGCAAAGCGCGTGCAAACAAAGCTCCCGATCGGTCAAAGCTCTACGGTAGAGGGGTACGGTTCTCAGGTTACGCGTTATGGACTTCCCGCCCTGTGTTTCTAGTAACACTATTTCAAGATCCTAATCTGACTGGGTTGGCTGAAAGCCCTAACACGACTACCACTGAGATGTGAAAACTCAGCGCCCTCAATGGCAGTTTCGCGACTACTACTGAGATGTGAAAACTCAGCGCCCCCAGTAGCAGTTTCTTCTCCCCCGGTATGTTAACGGTTGGCTGAAGGCACTAACCCGACTACCACTGAGATGTGAAGACTCAGCGCCCTCAATGACAGTTTCGCGACTACTACCGAGATGTGAAAACTCAGCGCCCCCAGTAGCAGTTTCCTCTCCCTCGGAATGTGAACGGTTGGCTGAAGGCCCAAACCCGACTACCACTGAGATGTGAAGACTCATTGCCCTCAATGGTAGTTTCGCGACTACTACTGAGATGTGAAAGCTCAGCGCCCCCAGTAGCAGTTTCTTTTCCCTCGGTATTTCAACGGGTGGCTGAAGGCCCAAACTTAGAAATTCGGCGGTTGAGAACAGTACTCAAGTTCTAATCAAAAACTCACCTCGGAATATGTGCTGCGGTGTTCTCGGTATCGGGTCACGGACACAACTGACCTACAACTCCTAAAGCAATTACTTATATCGGTCTACCTGGGCTTCTCCCACCCAAGTTTAGTCTGACTTGCGCAGAAACTCTACAACGGACTTAGTAAAAATATTGCAAAACTTACTCTGGTTCGGTTCCCGGCTGCTCTGTAGACGGCGTAGTGATCGGACAGCTGGCTCTACCAGAACTGACTCTGCTCTCCGAAATTTCGGTATCTACACCTGCTGGTCCTAATTCAACCTCTAGCCTCTGCGAGGTCTGCGGACTAACTGTCATATCGTTTCGGTAGCATGCCTTTTAGTGCTACCAGCAAAGTATACGTCGGTGTATTATTTGGTGCGGTTGGCCGGCCTACAGAGCCTTCAGAGTTTTATAGACGCGCGGAGGTGATAACAATCTTTGTAAAAACTAATATCGCGGAAGAATTAAATATTATATTAAAACCGGGCTATTTTCCTGATCACATACGAAAAAGGATTACATTTTTACGTTGAAAAATAACCGAAATACATATTTAAATATAAAACCGGAATAATTGTTGCTTTTGCGAATCGGAAAATCAGTAACTTCGTTACAAATAGGTCTTAGCAAAAATTTATTATTTAATATATATTGTTATGGTATGAACATACCCAAAATAAATCATTTAAAAATAATCAGAAGGCAATATGACCAACTCTGTTATTTGGTTACTTAGTTAAATGAATTCATCACAATAAAATAAATAATAGAAATAAACTAATAAATAAGTCAAATTAAAACATGCAAAACTGATAATATTAATAAAAATAAATAACATTCTTTATAATAAGTTTTGGCAAACACTATATTCTAAATTATTTATCAATTTTAATAAACCCTGTATAATCGAAGAATTTAAGCTATAAATTGACAGATAAAAACAGGAGTACCAACTTCAAGCAAATCGTGTAAAATACCAACCTAAATTTTAAGGTTATAAAAGATATAAATACAAATTTTTGACCACTGCAATGATAAAAACAATAACATAAAAATGAAACAAACACCATATAGAAACTAAAACATAATTTCATTTGAATAAACTTACAATATTTTTAAAGATTGGAAATATCAATTTAGTAACAAACTTTTAAAATGAATTTCATTGCTTGAAATAAAACAAAAGAAAGTTTGTTTAGGAAACAAATGAAAAAATCAACGGCTTGTATAAATTTCTCCGCGGGAGAAAGACGTAGAAAAATTTGAGTTGAAATTAAAAGTAAAAATCTTAATAAAACTATATAAAATATTCAAAAGATTAATAATATATTATTTATATAAACATAATAATTATAAGGAGTCAGTGATACCTACAATTAATAAAAGTGAAATAAGTAAGAATACTTACAAAGTGCCGGTAAGCGTACATCTACCTCTGAATTTATAATTTTAATCAAGACGAACTGATATATCTGGCATAGTTTTGTCGATATAACTAAGGAATTTTCCACAACGAACAGACTGTATAAAATCCACAGTTTTTGAAGAAAGAAAATACCGGATTTGATCCTCAGCTGACAGTCTGTATATTCTGCAGGCCTTTCCCACATTTTCCAACCCATTGAAACCTTCGAATTTGAAGAGAGAATAAAGGTTTAAACTAACAAACATTCAGGTACCTACCTACTGTTCATATTAATTTAAAGTTTTTTTTTTATGTAGTATAAATTGTTTGCTTATTAGAATTAAATTGTTTGCTTAGATATAATCAGATAAAAATACTTACAGAACATTTGATAAAATCAATTCGTTAGATTAACGTTTCTATTAAGTTTCATCTTCTTTTTTTTTATTAGACAAATAGTCTATAATTAAGGTCATATATCCACGTTACTAAATTTAGTTCTGTGAGTTTAGTTAAATAGTGTGCCTGGATGAATGAATGAAAATTTAGATAATTAAGAATTGGAGTAACTGTATAATTGTATAATTTGAATATTTTATTATATAAAAACCTAATAATAATAATAGTTCAATAAAAGATAAAACGCTTATCCAATAGTACAGGTGGCTGTTTTGTTTTAATGTCTATGGTTCAATTGCAGTAATATACTTCAGTGCCAACTTTCAACACGAAGGCCAAAGAACAGAGTCGGTCTTCATAAATTTTAATTTGACCTCACAATAAAATATTCCCTGAGAGTATGAAAAAAATATACAAATAATAATATAATAAAATAAAAATTAAGAGTCTCATAAAATAGCTGAGATAATTATTAATGGCGCCCAACTAAAATATAAATAAAATTTTAAATAATAATAAATATAAAAAAAAGGTAAGTATTAAACACTATAATAAACAAAATTTACACATATCAAATTTAATAAAAAATAAAAAAAAGCATACTTACAAAAACCATAACAATATAAATCATTTAATGTGACATTTATTGTGTGCTATATAATTCCCTATGAAAAAATCCTGTAAAATTTTGATACAAAAGAAATTAACAATAATAATTTCTATTGAACCACCACCTGAGAAGAGTAAGTAGCTGGCGCACATAAAGCCATGAAACAAATCAATCCAATATAGGTGAATATTTTCTTATCTAGCAATTGTAGTTCAACATTTTGTAGTCAACGGCTCCAAGTGTTTTTTGACATGGAGTTTGCTGGGCTCCTGCTTTGGGTGGCTCCAGTGCATTTGAAGGCAGTCTCAGACCAACCTGGATCTGATACGCATGCTAACGCCTATGTATATTACAAGTTATGTCAGATCTTCTGCATACCTCTGGTAGTAGAAGAGTAGAGCCCCTCACAAATTTTTCATTAGCTCGTCTATGACTAGGTTCCACATCAGAAGTGAAAATGCTTCTCCCTATCGACATTCCTTCATTATAGAGACTATGGAATCTACAAATCAAGCTCTCATTACATTCCTGTTGGAGAGGATGTTTTTTATCAACCGACATGTAGTGTCGTCTGCTCCACACCTTGCAGCTATCATGGAGTCAAAGATAATATGATCGAACGCTTTTTCCATGCCAAGGAATGCTCCCAGGGCTATTCCTTGATTAACTAGCCTCAATTTTCGACAACTGTTGGAGTTTCACAGTACTTTTCTAGATGATAGGCATGTTGCTGTAATGAAGTGGCCTTTCAATGAGGAAGTTTTTTAAAAATACCTGTCAGTTTCTTTATTATCTTTAACATGAAAGAAGACGGAGGCCTGAGTGGTTTTGCCCGATTTGATATTTTCCCCTACTATACCAAACAGTATCTTTGGCATGCATAGTCTTGTGTCAGCCGTTTCTGAGGTTATTTCTACCTCTTTATAAAATTTCCTCAAGGAATCCTGTTTTGTCTCCCTGTTATACTTATTGTATATAGTTCCTACTCTCTTGTTCTCTCCGCACTATCAAAAACTTGAGAATTCTTGATTTGAGTTTGGCAAGCTCATTTCTGGAGGAATGCGCAACCTCAGAAGAGTTGTTCTGATGAGAGAGTTCGATAGCTTCAGCTCTATATCATCACTGTTTTTCACCTTATTTTTCACATTTCCCAGTAGGTTCAAGGCCAATCATGTATTCCCTCAATTCGTGCCTCTCGGATTTCGGTACTTCATTTTAAGTTTCCATACAGATGTACCGATGATCCTCAGACACATTCAAGTGCCACTGGCGAAGGTAGTATTGGTATGTGTGCAATTGTAATTAGCATGAATTTGAATCTAGTGTTCACTAGAATCAAAATATCTCACTAGCTGTAAGGTATAAGGAATGTCCAATAAAAAGAAGAATTTTCTGTCAATTTTACATAACTGTAGAAAGTATCCAGTAGAACCTGTAACTTCGTAACTGCGAAAACTGACAAACACTTGTAGGGTTTATTTGGATAATGATATAAACATCATACTATATTATATTTCAAGTATTCACAAATTTTATATTGGTATCTTAATATCGCTGTTACATTACATCAGTGATATACTGCTTATTTAATAGAATTGCTGGAATTGGGAAAATTGTCGAAGTCGAATTTCAGTATATAATGTTTCATTTAAAAAACATCAATGATATAGCCGTATCAAATCTACTAAATCACTACGATGTAATTTGAAAATGTGATGCTCGACTCGGTCTACAGCTCCGGAGCATACGTTGATCACAGTGTATTTATAAAATATATAAAAATCATATTTCAGGGACCCATAGGTCCAGCAGGTCCTAAAGGTAGCGACGGTCCTCCAGGCCCTCCCGGCATAGAAGGTCTTTCTGGTCCAAAAGGATCTGTCGGTCAAACTGGCATCAAAGGTGAAATTGGTCCTCCGGGACCAATCGGCTTACCAGGTGCACCCGCTGAAATGCCCTTGCTGCCTCCTGAAATGCTGTTCCAAATTAATAGTGTAGACAAAGGAATTACGCGAAAGCGGAGAGATTTGGAAGAAATGATGTAAGTAATCTTAGGTGAATGGGTATTTATCATTGATATGCTTGTTTTAATTTGCTTAGAGCGGAATACGAAGATGAACTTGGGTCTAAGATCGATGATATGTCAAAAATGGACATGAACATGAAATTCTTAGAAATGTATAGTACGATTTATAATATGAGAATCGAATTAGAGAATTTCAGAAAACCAACTGGAACAAAAGAAAATCCTGCGATGACTTGTAGAGATCTTTATTATGGACATCCTCATTTGAAAGATGGTAAGAATATTTATTATGAAAATGTTTCAATACGTTTGTCTTTGTAATTCTTAGCTTTTGTTTCACGTGAAGTATCAGTTTTTTTATGGATATGGGAAACTCATGTTCGAGCGGGTTCCAGGCCGTGTAGGACCCACCCCTACCAACCAAACCCACCTCAAACTCACCGTTACTCCTGCCTCAGAATCACTAACCTAGCATACTTAAAAGACGGGCAGCTGTCCCTCACACACTATCCGTCATCTTATCCCTTCTATCACACTCCTAATTCTCACATGCCTTCTCTTTCCCTAATCATGCTCTTCACTACACCACTTACCTCCATCCATTCCTCCTCGCCCCTCAACATTATCTCCACGATGTTTTCCCAATACACCGCCTCCTCTATCTTCTTCTCTAACTACTTCAGCACTTCCTCGTTCTCCCAGCATTAGAACACATCATGCTCCTCCATTTCAACCTCTCGTGCACTTCAGTCTCTCTTTTCCCAATCTTATGAAATTACCCCACTCTCATAGGACCTGTATCCAGTGTGCATTACCTTCAGCAGTATCCCTCTCTGCACCCGCAGGAATGGCCAAACCATCGCATTCACCCCTGTTCTTTCACCCCAAACCTCCGCGCCATACAGCATACTCTGCTCGAACCGTATTACCCTCGTTTTTCACTTTCCCGACCCTTTCACATTACACATCAATCTCCCCAGCCATGCTGCCCTTACTTTCGTCTTCCCTTCACCATCACCCCTACTTCCCTTGCCTTGCTCCGTCCCTTCAAATGTAGCTTCACAGTCTCATCTTCAGCCAATACCAGTCCACACCGCTCTATCTTCCACAATCTTCCTACTCATCTTCCCCGCCTTTCTTTCTATCTCCGCCTCATCCTTTGCCGTACATACCAGACAAACATCGTCCACATACACCGTAATCTTACATCCCTCATATTATCCAACAAACCTTGTCAAACACACACTTCCAGAGCGTCGGTTTCAGAACCTCCAACTCCAAATTCCATCCCATATCTCCTTCCTCTAGAGTCAACTATCACATACCCTGTCATGTAGTGTAAATTAACCAGCCCCTACCCTACCCCAAGCCGCAGCAACGCGCTCAACACCACCCGTTGAAGCATCAGCTTTAAAAATGAAAACTTTTTCATTAATTATGAGTGAGCAGAGCTTCATCACATCGATGGCTTTTCCTTGCTGTATGTTGAGCAATATTGGTGTTTAGTGCATGTCATTTATTGTTGCAATAGGCTGCCATTAATCTCCAGGCAAGCTTTTAGTTTTGATGTAGTATGTCTCCAAAATAACAAATTACCATTTATCATCCAGTTTTTATGTATAATTCATTTATTTATTCAGTGGGCTTCACCAGTAAGTGAATGAAGTTAATTCATATTCGTTTTAGAGATATTTGTAATGTAATTTCATAGTTAATATTTTCAATGATTCACTAAAAATGTTTTGTGTTCTACAGGCTGGTATTGGATCGATCCTAATTTGGGAATGAAAGATGACACAGTGTATGTTTTTTGTAATATGTCAGCCGAAGGTGAAACATGCGTGTATCCAGATGTTCACAGCTCGAGTGTTCCTAATATTCCTTGGAGAAAAGAGGGTAATAAGTTGGATTGGTATTCAAATTTAAGAGGTGGTTTTAGGGTAAGTTCATTAACAAGTATTAGTGAATTATTTGCTTTCATATAAATTTATTGCTACCAGCTACATATTGTCTAGAAAGGTAGCAATCCTGTAGGATTAATTTATCACTCGCGGCTCTTTCATCCAAGCAGTTCTTACAAGCACGAAATTTCAAGGAAATTACTATGCCATTCAACTGCCTCACATGTAAACCAAGCTGGTGCAAATGAGCCTAAGTGTTTGAATAAAGTAATATTAAATGCCAATTTACAGCCAAACAACAAATATTCGAATTTAACGTTCAACTGTTCTTACAGCAATAGACTAAAGCATGTTGAGCTTTTTTCAAGGCAAATCTTGTTCCAAAATACGCTTCAAGGGCTGGTTGCTAATAAAAAGCTGTTTATAGTGCAATTCAATTTGAATATTTCCAGCTGTTACTAGTCATAAATATCTTCTGTAAGTTCCTTGCGGCATTACTTATTCTTTTGGGAATTAAACCACAATAATGTTTTTTATTTTTTATTTCGACGTTTCGGTAGCGTTCCAGCTACCGTTGTCAAGATTAACTAGTAATAAAATTAATAAAATAATTTTTTGGTCCCTATCTGACACAACGAAAAAATGACAACTAGACAATCAATAATATTTTGAAGTTCAAGACTACAAAACTTTGTTGTCAAATTTTATTAAGGTCCATTCATAGTAGATCACACCTCTGGTAAAATGTGGAATAAAATATCTCATTTTATGACATTCTAACGATATGATAGTCCACTAGAAATGGAATCCAGTGAAGTGCACGTTCCAGGAACGGTTTTTATTGGGATAGCGCTTTTTTTAGCTTATTTTGGAAATATTATTAATAAAACGCGTTTGTTTTTACTTTTTTGTGTATGATCATTTTTGTTTTCAAAACATGTATAACTCAGTTTGGTGATTTTGTGTATTGAAGTGTGTATCGATTAACAAATATTCCAATGATAAATCATAAGAAAACCTGGATAAAAACTTATGATGGAAAAGTGCGGTCCTGCATGTGGTATCATAAACTGCTTCCACAAACAGCTCCGAGAATTTTGCCGTAAACCCGGCAAAACTAAATCTTAAATCGCCAAAAAGGCACTAAGTGATAGTTAACAATCAACGTGCATAATTAGTGAGTAATATCCATATATTATTTAAGGTTTATTGTATATTCCTTTCCAAATAATTCGATCTGTAAACTTATCTACTAACTGGAATTAGTAAAAACTCGACTGATAACTGACTTATTCTACTGGTTCTGTACACAGCAGAGCCGTATTCAGTATTTTGATGAAGCCAACATTCGAAAAGGGTTAAACATGAGTGAAATGAGTCTTCCATCAACTAATAACACCATCAACAATTCACCCAACAACAAAACTAACTTAAATCCAAATGTAAACACAAGATCATACTCTGCTGCGTTAACACAAAATTCTGTTTCATTTCCAAGTAAAGAGCAAGCCATTATTTTCAACTCAATAGATGGATTAAAACTGCAAGATTATCTTTTGTGTCTCGGACCACTTGTCAACCCCAAAAATATTATATTCTCCTCCAGAATTTCCAATAATAGAGTATGTGTGTACCTGTCAAATAAATCTATAGTGGATAAATTTCTGAACGATTATGGTGAGATCAAGATCGATGGAACAACAATCCCTGCTAGAAGATTAATAACGCCATCTGAGAGAATGGTTCTATCAAACGTCTGTCCTACTATTCCGCATCAAATTCTTATAACTGAATTAGAAAAAATTGGTCTGAAGCTAATGTCTCCTATTACATTCCTTAGAATCGGTGCAACAGATCCTGCGTACAGTCACATACTTAGCTTTAGAAGGCAAGTGTACATATCACCTACAGAAAACCAACAAATACCCGAATCTCTAGAAGTAACATACGACGACTTAGTATATCGTATATTTTTAACTACAGATACTACATGTTACAAATGCAAACAATCAGGTCATGTTGCAGCAAAATGTAGTAATCAAGCTCCTACCACCTCATCACAAAATACACCCTCTTTTACATCTCAACAACAACAAAGTAATGTATCAGAATCACAGACAACTAGAACTAAAGATATTATCACAACGGAAAACTTACCCTCTGGGTCTACCAACAACTATAGCTTAAGCAATCAGAAATCAGTCAATACCAGAGAAAATATAACAAATTCTAACATGGAAGTCTCAAGGAAATCAGAAGACATGGACATTATTGCATCCCCAGAAGAAAAAATGTCAGCAGTAAAACGCAGTGTATCCGAAATTGTAACTCCAAGCCCACAGGATACGCCAGACGTTAATGAAACATTCAATCTGGACAGCAGCTTTCCAGCGCTGCCAATGAAAGCCCCATCCAAGAAACCCAAACTCAAAAATGTATTTTCCTCTGCTGCAATCAATCTACCACAAAACATAGTCGATTTTATAGATAAACACACCCCTTCTTTTCCACTAAACAGCCAACAACTTATGGATCTTTTTGAAAATACCCAGGGCAGCAAAGACGTCCTTAATATTATTAAGGATTATACACTGAACTTCCAATCGGTAATTAAAATGTTGGAAGAAGTTCATTCACAAGCCGAGGATAGAAAAATTAAGGTTAAGTGTACCAAATTGTGCAAAAAGATCATTAAGCAACAAGAATCTCTGCAATCCGATCTTGACAGTGACCTATCCCAATACTAACTTGAATGCTTCCCTCTCTTTATCTTTTCTTATTGCCCTAAATAATATCATGTATAATAACATTCTGCAGTGGAATATTAATAGTTACTACACTCGCCTGCCTTTATTTCAACTACTAGTGAATAAATATTCTCCGGAAATAATATGTCTTCAAGAAACAAATTTTAAAGATAACAATGTACATGCTTTGAGATCATACAATGTAAATTACAAAAACAGAAACAGGGATCATGCAAGTGGTGGAGTCGCGATTTACACTAAAGCTGATATCGCAGTTACTAGGATTGCAATTAATACAAATTTAGAAGTAGTAGCAGTTACTATATCAATATCCAAAAATGAAACTATTAGTATATGCAACATATATCTACCACCCAATCAACACGTTGACGAAACTGAACTAACGAACGTAATCAATCAAATCCCCTCACCTAAATTAATTCTTGGGGACTTCAATGGACATAATATTGCTTGGGGATCGGACAGGACTACGTCAAGAGGTAGGAAAATAGCTAGATTAACGGAAAATCTTAATCTAGCAATGTTTAATGACGGATCCAGAACACGTTTCGATGCCGCTACAGGTAACTTTTCGGCTATCGATCTAACACTAGCTAGTTCTTCTATAACACTCAATCATACGTGGAGAGTCCTGGATGATCTATACGGTAGCGACCACTACCCAATATTAATAACCAAAATGAATACCACTACAATAAATTCAACTACCCCTCTGCAAAAATGGAAGCTGGGAACTATATGAAGATAAAATTAAAGAAGGAATCCAAAATATTTCGGTAACTGACGATGTTGATGTAACTTTAGCAGAATTCAACGAATTATTGATAAGTGCGGCTACAGAGGCAATTGGTAAGACAAAACACATTAAAAAAGATAAAACAGTACCTTGGTGGAACGAGGAATGTCAACAGGCTATAAAACAAAGCAAAAAAGCACTGAGTATTTATAAACGGCATAGAACCAACGAAAACTTAATAGACCTAAAGAAAAAAAGAGCTTACGCCAAACTAATAACAACAAAAACTAAAAAAGAGACGTGGCAGACATATGTACAAAAAATTCATTCAAACACAAATATATCTTCAGTATGGAGCAAGGTTAAAAGAATTGCGGGAGTAAAAAGCAACCACGGAATCAAATGCTTAGAACGGGACGGAAACTTAATAACAGACCACCAAGATATCGCAGAACAAGTAGCAGAAGTTTATAGTAAAATGTCCAGTGATGAAAATTACGATAAAAATTTTTTAAGGCACAAGAAAAAGGAAGAGGAAAATACAATAACCATAGAAAATAATATCGAGGATATTAATAGTCCCATCACCAAAGCCGAATTCTTAGAAGCACTTTCGGCCTTAAAAAATACGACTCCTGGACCTGATCATATACCTACAGACTTTCTTCAGCATCTACCGAACGAAGCAGTAAAGTTTTTATTACAATTTTACAACGTAATCTGGGACAGTCATAAATTTCCCAGTCTGTGGAAGAAAGCTATTATAATCCCAATATTAAAATGCAACAAATCGCCAACAAATGCAAAGTCCTACCGCCCAATCTCACTAACATGTACAATGTGTAAACTTCTGGAGAAAATAATAAATAACAGGCTTATGTGGACATTAGAAGCCAAGAATCTTCTCATTACAGAGCAAAGCGGATTCCGTCCTTTCAGATCCACTATAGATAACCTTGTACATCTAGAGAGCCAAATTAACGAAGCATTTTGCAACAAACAAAAATGTATTGCTGTCTACTTTGATATTAACAATGCTTTCAACTTAGCATGGCGTCACAAAATACTAACCACATTACAATCATGGGGATTCCAGGGAAATGTCTTAGCTTTCATACAAAACTTTCTTCGGGACAGAAAGTTTTCTGTACGAACAAATGGACACATATCCTCTGTTAGAGCTCAAGAAAATGGGACACCGCAAGGATCTGTCATAAGCCCTGCACTTTTCCTAATAGCCCTAAACGATGTCTTAAATAATCTTAAAACACCGGTGCAGGCCAAGCTGTATGCGGATGATATGATCATGTTTGTTAAAGGAAAAAATGTCCACACAATGACTCAACTGCTTCAACAGGAATTAGATAAAATCGATTACTGGTCCAGAATTAGCGGGTTTAGTTTTTCAGCTGAAAAAACTAAATATATAATTTTTTCCAAAAAGCCAACCCGTACAACACTTTCCTTAAACCTGCACGGAGAGAACATAAAGCAGTGCCATGAAATAAGATACCTAGGCTTAATATTCGATGAGACATTAAGCTGGAAACTTCACATCAGGCAACTAGTTATATCATGTCAACAGGGATTAAACCTACTAAAATGTCTAGCGAACAAGCGCTGGGGTGCAGATGGAAATATTTTACTTTTATTATACAAGGCATTAGTGCGCTCAAAAATGGACTACGGTTGTATTGCATATTCTTCCGCAGTGCCCTCTGTATTAAAACCACTAGATATTATTCATAACAACGCTCTCCGTATAGTATCTGGTGCTTTTCGGACAACCCCTATAGATAGTCTTCAATGGGAAGTCGGGGAACCTTCACTTACTCAAAGAAGACAAGTAATCAGCCTGTCATATGCAGCAAAAAGACGTTCCATTAAGTCCAACATTCCAGATTTTGTATACTCTCTATCTTCTCACGAGAACACTAAAACCCATCTACCATTCCATTTAAGAATACAACACATTATAAATAAGTCACAAATTACCTTTCCTCAAGTTTATCAGACCAACTTTGAAGCTTCGCCCCCATGGACAACTCCATTGCCTAATTTAAATCGGCAACTACTTGTATATAATAAGCAAGACACAAATCCTCAGGTTATTATAAACCACTACCATGAGATAATTTCCCTTTATCCCCCGGATTCTACCCTGATCTTCACAGATGCATCAAAAACAAATTCTGGAGTGGGAGGCGCAGTCGTTGTACCAGAAAGAGTGGAAACATTTAAATTATCGTCAGAATCGTCAGTAATGACAGGTGAACTTTATGCTCTGCATGAAGCTCTTACTTATATAAATAGTAAGGAATCGAAGAATGTTATAGTAGACAACTCTGACAACTGACTGACTCTGACTCTGACAACTCATTACATCTGCTATCCAAAATATATGTTCAACATCCAATAGTTAAGTTAATTAAAAATCAGTTGCACCAATTAACCAACAAAAATATCACATTCCTATGGGTTCCGTCACATATAGGCATAACAGGAAATGAAACAGCGGATAAACATGCCAGGAAAGCAGCATCTGATTCAAACATAAAATCAATCTTAAAGCCACTAGCGAATGATTTAAAAATTTATTATAAGCAAGAGTGGATTAAAAAATGGACCTCAGATTGGAAACAGAAGCCTTCAAAGTTGAAAGAAATCAAACCAAATTTTGCACCATGGAATAACAACCCGCCCAGTCGCTTCTCCCAAATGATCATAACAAGAATTAGACTAGGCCATACTAGACTTACCCACGGACATCTGATCTCCAAGGATCCACCACCAGAATGTGACTTATGTGAAGACTTGATAACCGTGAAGCACATATTAGTGGAGTGCCCAATGTATAGTGAAGAACGAACATTATTCAACATACCGAATAATTTAAATGAAGTGTTCAGCACGTGCACCACAGAAAATATCTTAAATTATTTGAAGTATTTGAAAATTATTCACCAATTGTAATTTCTAAATGTACATTGGCCGCTAATAGCCGCATGGCTGATGCGGTTTCTCTTTAAATAAAAAAAAAAAAAAAAAAAAACTTATGATGCTATCCTGATAACGCAGGTAATTGATTATTGGAAATTTATCTTTCTAACATTGGTAACCAAATTTGACTACATTCGGCTGAAATACTAGTGCACTTCACTGGATTCCATTTCTAGTAGACTATCATATCGTTAGAATGTCATAAGATAAGATATTTTATTTCACATTTCACCAGAGGTGTGATCTACTATGAATGGACCGTAATAAAATTTGACAACAAAGTTTTGTAGTCTTGAACTTCAAAATATTATTGATTGTCTAGTTGTCAGATAGGGACCAAAAATTTTTTTTATTAATTTTATTACTAGTTAATCTTGACAACGGTAGCTGGAACGCTACCGAAACGTCGAAATAAAAAATAAAAAACATTATTGTGGTTTGATTCCCAAATGAATAAGAGAAAAAAGTTACTAGTCATACATTTGTTTTGTCGTAACACATACAAATGTGTCCAAACCATGGAGATGTTTGGTGTTTTGTTATTTTATCGAAGATTTTTGAAAACAGGGATAGCTTAAAATGATAATTTCAATAATGTCGGAGTTTATTCGCTCATAGATGAATGGGGTTTGTTGCCATGATATCTCAAAAATATATTGTTAGTTAGTTATTTTCATTCATCTAAATTTTTCGAGAAATACAATATCGCACCCACCGATACATACTCGAAGCGCGAAACATCTTTTCCTTCAGCAAACATTCTATTTCTTGCACATACTTCACCATTTACAGGCAAGCCAAAAGAGCTTCTCCATTTGAATCTCTGTCTTCAATCATTGCCAACAAAAATTTTCGAAACTAGAGCTCTTTAGTAAACTACGCTTTGTTAATGCTTTTGTCATCTAGTTCCAAGGACGGGAATCATTAGATACCTTCTAATCCACCTGAACGGTATACTTTCCTGCGTAAGGTTAACAGTAGAGGCGGAGGTGAGTTCATGTTAACTGGTGGTTTATCTCACTGTGCTAATTTACATCTCAAATGGGTTGTTAACTATTCAACATCCTGTTTTATTACTTCCATGAATCTGAATAGTGAACAAACCACACCCAATTCGCTGCAAAAACAGTTTCAATGAAAATTATGAAATAATACATCACCCTTTGGTTATTGTAGATCCATCCAATTCTTTCCGCCTTTCAGTCATTGTCCTCCTCCATTTTCAATCTGATAAATTAATATCGCAGGCATGGGACGCAGACGGTTATGTCTAAAGATTAACGAAGTGGGTATACTAATGCCTCAAAATCGTATTAAACCCAAACCTTTTTCTATTTTTTTATAGTGTCCCCAAAACAGGTCTACTTGGTGGGTGCTCTTGTTCTATGTAGACGTCTGACCGTTTACATAAACATGAAAATCTACATATTCTGAATTTTATACAATGTATCTCTAAATTTGATTTCTTTTCAGATAACTTACGAAGCCGTAGGCACTGTACAAATGTCCTTCTTGAGACTTCTTTCAAAAGAATCCTACCAAAACTTTACTTTTACGTGTGTTAATAGTGTTGCATGGTACAATTCCAAAACCGAAAAGTATGACCTGTCTATTAAACTGCTTGGAGAAGACCAATATGAATTCTCTTATGATACTCAGAAGCCAAATGTTTTAGTAGATACCTGTCAGTCCAGGAGCAATATAGGTGAGACCAGTTTTGAAGTAAGGACTCAAAAATTATCACAACTTCCACTTATCGATTTCTATCCAGTGGATTATGGTTCGGCCAACCAGGCTTTTGGATTTTCAATAGGACCTGTTTGTTTCAAATAAAATTCGATCCCATTTACCTATATTACTTGTTGTCATAGAACATTATTTATTAATTCATGTTGATAGTAGGTATAAGCAAATGTGTACATATTTTACTGCCAATTTTATACTTTTTAGTTAGTAAGTAAGTGAAGTTGATTGTATAAAGATAAATAAAATATTATTTAATTGAAATGGTATGGATTATGCAATGACGTAGCGTTCATAAAAAAATACAACCGAAGGAGTGAATGTATAATTAAATGTTCCATCTATATAGGTAAATCAATTCCAGTTTCAGAACAAGCAATATCAAATAAGTTGGATATTTTATTAGACCTGCTTGAAAATACGAGCTTACATGTGAGTCGTTAACTCTGTGGATATAATATAAGCAACAGACTTCAATAACAGTATTAGGTAACACTAAGCAATACTCAGACCTACTAAACTGCTCTTGTCTGTACATTCTTATAAAAATAACGTAACTCATTCTTATCAACCAGCTATACCTACACCATTTACCGTTTGTTGATTAAAAAATATGATACATTCTTGTGTCAGCCTGCAAATCGATAGAACGTAGAATAATTTATAATTATGTGACGCGTTTCTTCACCTCCCTCAAGTTCTTACCAGCTTGACACGTCACTTTGAACACCCTCGATGCAAAATCTTTCAAAATAAATGCTCGGGCGCCAGATTTTTTACTTGTTCTGCTTCACGATCCCCTGGCATAGTATATAAACAAGGAATAGTAGGGCCACTCTAAGCTCCTCCCAGCTCGATATCTATCTCACTCGGTGTCCGTCTCCGTCTCTTCTGGTATCCTGAAGCTCCAAATCCAGTAGGTATTACGCATATAAGCAACGGTACAATAAACTGGGTGTAAGCAAGCTAGTATAGTTAGGTATCTGATAGCAGTTGAAGTAGTGCAAGCAGTTTTTAATAAATCGGTGAGCAGAGTTGAAGAAAGAATAAAAACATATATTACGGAAGCCAGCAATATAATACCTAGTATTTAGCGGTAGGAAAGGAATATGTGGAGAAATACTACCAAACCAAGATATATAAAAAAAATTGTTGAATTAGTATCTGAGGACCTAAATTCCAATGTTAAACTGGGACCAGTTGAAAGTTGGACAGCTTGTGGCAACAGCCTCTTCTCTGTCACACA
The DNA here is from genome assembly GCA_910591695.1 of Galerucella pusilla. Lineage (NCBI taxonomy): Eukaryota > Metazoa > Arthropoda > Insecta > Coleoptera > Chrysomelidae > Galerucella > Galerucella pusilla. The sequence goes on from CAJUYI010000447.1 coordinate 140,614, forward strand.
ATCAGTATCAAAGTTTTCAAATTATCGGTCAAAATTGAATAATGTAAATTTGGTCGTAACATAGGACAACGGGTACCCAAATAGGAAGATCTACTGTGATTTAAAATAGATATTCAACCAAGATATGGATGGCCACTGCCTTATACGTGTTTGAAAATCTTATCAATTCGTTAACTAAAACTATTAAGAAAAGAATATACTTAAAAAAAAAGGTAGAACATGTCGCGGGACACACGGTAGGAACTTTTGTTCCTTTTAAGCAAAAGTTATGTAATACATCTGACGTTATAGATAAACAATTTGCATATTCTTTGGTGGTTGAGTAGTAAGCACACCAGACTCTCACGCGGTAGACCCGGGTTCGGGGAATCGAGGAATTTTTATTTATTGTTAATTTTATTTTTAAATAATCATTCTGCTTGATATTAATAACGACAACAGGTAGACGTTTGAAATATTCAGCAGAATATTCATTATTATAGATAATGGTACGGTACCCTCCATGAGGGAGTCCGACTGGCAACATCTACTTATAACAGCATCGTATATTTGAAAAGGAAACCGTAGCATTATACAAATTGGACATTCGTTTACCACAAAATTAGTGGAAACATAAAATTGAATTGTTAAATTTTTAATTTGAAGTTATATTACAGTTTATAGAAATTTTAATTTTCTAGATTTTTTCCTAAGTGGGTCGTAGAAAAAATAAGCTGCTCGACTCGTGTGGATTGTCCATATCGCACTTGAACGATTGAGCACTCCGCCTACGGCGTCGTGCTCCATCTTCGTCCTCGTGCGATATGGCCATCATATCCACACTAGTTGCACAAACTACAATTTCTTTCAAAATATGCCCTTTTACATTTAAAAACTACCTGCCAAATGTCAAATCAATTTATCCATCCATTTTAAAGTTAACGAATTGAATTAAAACATTCAAGTTTTCAAAATTTCAACACCCTCTATTTCGAAAAGTAGCTAGACCCCTTAATCGCGCAAAAAAAAATTATGGAAATAATAGTAAAAATTTATCCGAACAAATTCAAGTACATCACCAGCACTGCGAATACCAGCTTTGCATAGAATTTCAATATAGCATCGGTGGTTCAGTGGTTAGAATGCTCGCATTGCACGCGGGCGGCCCGGGTTTGAATCCGGGCAGGAGCATATCTATTATTATCAATCGCTGCTTCGTAAACGAGAGAGAGACTAAGGAGGCACAAGCACGCAAAAGCAAGGCACATAACGAAGCAATGTAACATAACGTAGCGTAACGTAACGCGTAACGGTCAGATCTTTTGCGTCGCGACCCCTGGTCGCTCAAACATAACCTGGCGTAAAGAACTAAAGTTCCAAAAATTGAAGTGACACTCGAACAAAGTTACAACCGGCTGATAGTTGGACAGCTTGTGGCAAAAACCTCTTATTATCTGTCCACAATCAGTTCGAAATTTCAAATTATCGATCAAAATTTATAATATATTTGGGTAATTTGGGACAGGACCATAGGTATAAAAGTTTAAATCTGAAAATAAAATCCAGTATCCTATTTAAACTGTATCCTGTATTATGTTGTTTTTACAGGATTTTATATATTAAGCAACAACTTCGGGTTGATATTTTATTCTAATCGAGAACATACATAAACTGTCACAAGTGCTCATATTACTTGTTTTTGTTACAACTGTCTTTTACATCTGACAGTTGACTTCGTCTTCTCTTTTAGAATGACGACCATAGACAATTTAGCATGTTGCAGACTACTTTTCTAACATACCCTCCTAATCAAAACATGCTAAACAATTATTTGAATATTAGGAAACTATTTTGTTTTTAAAATAATCAAATTTGACACGTTTTAGAGGTTTTGTAAATATGTCTGCGGTTTGTTGGTCTGAAGGACAATAATTTATATTTAGAAACCCATCTTTAACTTTTTCTGTAATGAATTTGTAGCGAACATCAATGTGCTTACTGCGCTTATTGAACACTCCAGTTTTTATCAAGCACATGGCACTTTGATTGTCAATGTTTAAATTAATTTTTACTCTTTGACCGGTTAGTTCATGTATCACCTCACTCAAGTACAAAAGTTCTTTTGTACATTCCGCTGCTGCGACATATTCTGCTTCTGTAGAGGAGGTAGTGACCAGTGATTGTCGTCTGGAACACCATGCTACTGGTCCACCACCATAGAAGATAATGTATCCTGTTGTGCTTCTCCTGGTTTCGGCATCTTCAGCAAAGTCAGAATCACAATAGGCTTCAATAGTGTTTAGATTCGAACCACTTTTGAATTTTATACCAGTTTCAATTGTTCCATTTAATAACCGAAAACAACGTTTAATATTAATTACCGAACAGTCACTTGGATTTTCAACGAATCTGCTGCAATAGTTCACGGCAAACGATAGATCCGGACGTGTACGATTGCTTAAGTAGAGCAAGCTTCCAACAGCTTCTCTAAAAGGAAATTTTATGTTGTATGATTTATCAGTGTCCGAAATTTCATAATTCTCCAATGGGGTAACTACACTTTTGGAGTTTAACATGTTGAACCGTTCGAGGATTTGTTGAGAGTAGTTTTGTTGTTTTATTTTCAAACCGTCCAGCACTTTTTTAATTTCGAGTCCCAAAAATGAGGTGAGGCTTTTGTAAACAGTGACATCAAACTCATCTATTAGTTTTTTAATTAGGCTTTCAATTTTTGTAGAATCACTACTCGTAATGTAGCCATCGTCTACATATATAGCCAATATTAGGTCTTTAGTGTCATTGACAAAAATACACTGTTCAGAGTTTAACTGAGTTAGTCCATTTTGTTTCAGGAAGTTTGTGAAAACTTGATTCCAAATCATCGGGGCTTGTTTAAGGCCGTAGAGGGATTTTTGAAGTTTACAAACCTTGTTCTTTTCATTATAGCCTTCAGGTATTTCCATCAAGATGTTTTCTTCTAGTTTTCCATGAAGAAATGCCGTCTTTACATCAAACCCAATGTAATCCCAGTTTTTGACTGTTGTTATAGCTAGGATTATTCTTAATGTAGTTATATTCACAACAGGGCTAAATATTTCATTGTAGTCAACACCATGTTTTTGCTCGCATCCTCTTATGACCAGACGAGCTTTAAATCGACCATCACTTTTTACTTTAAATATCCACTTATTGCTTAGGACTTTTTGTGTACCTGTTTTGTTTTTATCAATTAAAGTCCATGTTGTATTTTTAAGATGTGCATCTTTTTCTTCTTTTATTGCTTTGAGCCAGTTTTCTTTATTTTTTCCTGTAACGGCTTCTTGGTAAGTTAGTAATGCATAGTCATGAGAGGGGTCAAGTTCATAATTTTCTTCTAAGTATTTTGGTTTGACTCCAAAGTTTTTCCTTCTTGATTTTCTTGTTTCTTGTTCTTTATCATCGACTTCACTCTCCGAGTTTGAGTTTTCTTCACAATTATTATCCTCTATGTAATTTTCTTCCACTTCTTGGTTTTTATTACTTTGGTTATCATTTTCATCATATTCGAATATCTGTATTTTTGTTTTATTTTTAGATTCTTCATTGAATTCCACATCTCTATGTATTTCAATTTTCCTTTCATCTTTGTTCCAGAGCCGATAACCATTGTTTGAGTATCCTATCATCGGGAGTTTTTTATTTTTCTTATCTAATTTAGGGGTTTTTTGTAGGTTTTTGGCATAAGCATCTGAACCAAAGACCCTTAGATTGTTTAGTTTTGGTATTTTACCCTCCCACTTTTCAAAAGGAGTACACTCTAATGATTCAGTAGGAGATCTGTTGTGTAAGTAAGCTGCTACTCGAAGGGCTTCGCCCCACATTTCTTTATGTTGCTCTGACTCGAGTATTAGAGATCTGGTTTTGTCTAGTAAAGTGCGGTTGAGTCTCTCCGCTTTTCCATTGAGTTGTGGAGAGTATGCTGGAGTATATTCAAGGATAGTACCTCGTTTTTTCATGAATTCTTTTAGTTGTTTGCTCACATATTCTCCACCATTGTCTGACCTGAATTTATGGACTTTTATATTAAATTTAGTTTCAACCATGTTAATGTATTCTATTATTAAGTCTGGCACTTCACTTTTATGTTCTAGTAAATATATCATGCAGAAATGAGAATAGTCATCTAAAAGTGTTAGAAAATATCTTTTACCATCCCAAGTTTCTGTATCAAGAGAACAGACATCAGAGTGTATGATCTCCAATTTTCTGGTAGCTTTAGTACGGGTGGTATTAAAAGGTTTTCTTACTTGTTTAGACTCTGTACAAGTTTCGCAGAATTGTTGTAGGTGTTTTATATCATTTTTAGTTAAGTGCATGCCCATAGACATCTCTTGCAGCTTTTCCATGTTTTTTAAACTTAAATGTGCTAGTCTTCTGTGCCATACTTTCTCTTCTGGTTTTTCTGTTATTGAGATCAAGGCATTCTCTTCTTTTTCTTTTGTTAATTTTACTGTATATAGCCCATTATTTCCTTTACCTTCTAGAACTTTCCTTTTTCCTTTTAAAAATTCAACATTGTTTTTAGTAAATTTTACTTCATACCCTTTTTCAGTTATTGTTTTTACGGATAATAAATTGTTTGTTAGCTCGGGAACATATTTTACATCTTGAAGATAGCATTCATTAAACTGTATATTTCCAATACCTTTCACAGTCATGTTGCTATCACGTTTTGCCGACTTTATTATGTTTTCATCTATTACTTTTTCCAACGTGTTAAAGATATTAGCATTATTTGTTAGGTGAGACATGCAGCCAGAATCTACTACCCATTCTGTTTCATTTTTTGGTTCATTGCCATTTGCTATAAAGGCTACGTCTCTTCTTCTTTCATTATTATTATTTGTGTTATTTGACATATTTTGATGATTTTTATTTCTGAAGAAACAGTTCTTTTCAATATGGTTATTTTTCTTACATATGTTGCAGACCATTGAGCTGCTGCTTTGTCTATTTTCATTACCATTATTCTGAATGTTATTTTTATTTTTTACTCTGCATTGAGATTTTACGTGGCCTGTTTTATTGCAGTTGTAGCATCTTCTTTCATGTGTTACAAATGCTACTTCTTTCTCTTCATAGGAATCTTTCATTCTGCCTTCTTCAATTAGTAATCTTGAGAAAAGATTTGTTATGTTTTTATCCATTTTACTTGTTGATTCCCGGGCACTTACAAAATACTTATAATTTTCTGGTAGTGCTGTTAGAATTTTAGACATGACCATCATCTTCTATTTCACATTTTAGACCTTTGAGCTTATGTACAAGATTTTGAATGTCACTTATGAATACTGATATTTTGTCATTTTTCTTATAAGTATAACTGAAGAATTCTTGCATTAGTTTGCCCTTTAATTGCTCTGTGTCTCCTTCGTACAACTTTGTTAATTTCTCAAACATCTCCTTACTGCTTGTGCAATCCATAATATGTGTTAAGCAAGTCATATCTATGGTAGCGGTGATGATTCTTTGTGCTTTGGCATCCCTTTGTATGTCTGCATCAGAGTCATTAACACTAGCTGGTATGCCATTTTTAACTATATTCAATAGTCCATATGATTTTAAGGTTATTTCGACTTGAAACTTCCATAGCCTAAAATTTTCTTTGTTTGTTAGTTTCGTAATTTCACTTATTGATTCAAAACTCATTTTCGCAGCCATTTTATGATTACTATTTATTAATTGTATAGTTTTTAAGATTTTATTGGTTATCCACGTGTTCACGTACACATGGGTTTTCTAAGATTTTATTGCGTGGAGGTATCTTCGTTGCGAGTAACTGTTTCTGGATGAGCACTGGGCCCATAACCTGTTGTTTTTACAGGATTTTATATATTAAGCAACAACTTCGGGTTGATATTTTATTTTAATCGAGAACATACATAAACTGTCACAAGTGCTCATATTACTTGTTTTTGTTACAACTGTCTCTTACATCTGACAGTTGACTTCGTCTTCTCTTTTAGAATGACGACCATAGACAATTTAGCATGTTGCAGACTACTTTTCTAACATATTAAGCCATCAACTAATGCTCCAAAAAAATTGTTTACTAAAAGGAAGCACCAATAAAAAACTGAAAACCAATGATTCTTACTAATAAAAGATTCTGACTCAAAAATTTTTCAACAATTTAGAATTTTGACACTGTTAACGGAAATCAATTTTGAATTGTAAACTGAACAAAATATATTATTCGGTCTTGCTTATGTTTTACCCTGTAATTTGATATAACAAATTTTTTTTCTCACTCACTAAAAACTCGGACGGTCGGCCACTAAAACTTTTACTTTACAGAAAGAAAATACAATATATAAAACTATTTAACAATCAAAACGGAAGAAAAATTTAAAACAAATGGTAGCAGAGAGCGAGTTCAGCACAAAGCAGAGAGGCTCAAGAACTGCCCAAAATGAATTTTTAAATTTATATTTTTCATTCCCACCTACAATTTTTGGTATTATCGGTGGTATGGGGTGAAACTTATTTACTTACAACAAAAAATGTCTACTGTACCGAACGCCTTTCGTTTTAAATAAAATAGTTTATATACCGGACGTCCCCTCGTCTTTAAATTTTTGAGAATCGCAATTAATATACTTTATCTTTTTTTAGCCGTAAATATGAGTATCTTATGAAACTAATGAGAATAAATAACTAAGTAATACTATAAAACTAAAACGGTACCAGAAATTGAAGTCGAGAATGAAGTAACGAGTTATATAAAACTCACTTAAAATACTAACGGAGTAACGGAGAACAGAATAAAGCAAATCCAAAATGATCCATTTATTACCTAGCACAAAAATAATAACGTTAGTAGGCGCTGATGTGAGCAAATTTATTATCAGCTATCATAATAGCAAGAACATTGATAATTTGCAATAATATTGTCATAGATTTCGAAAGCGTGTTGCTTGGTAACAACCCGACTCCAATAAATTTGCTGACAGCGCCTACTTGGATTATTACTTTCGTGTTAATAAATGAAATGAAAATTATGAAGGGGGGTTTAAAAATGCGAATATCTCGAATATCAGTTACTTTCGAGACTAGTGACAAGTATACCTTTTTGTCGCAAAAATGATGCAGTTTTAATATTTTTCAATAAACAGAGGGATGCCGTTAACGATAAATAAGTTAATCGCACAGTTACACCAACATCATAGCTTTTGTGGCGCTCTCTAGAAAATACATCGAAATGGATAACATATTATGATTACTTAGGCACTAAAACCCTTATCTTCAAATTTTTACGTTTGTATATCCAAAATCTTCCACTGAGAAAAAATTATTTTTGACATTTCAGCTTTGCCATCCTGTATCTTTCTTATAATCAATATTTTATTGAAAGAAATAGCTACGGATTGTAATATTTTCAGGCGAAGAATCTTCCATTTCACTTTGGTCCATTACTTACGGATGACCCTGTATAATAATAAACATTCTAAACGGTTGATCCGATTTTGATGAAATTTTGTGTGTTTGAATAAGTATCTGTATGGTGAGGATTCCCAGTTAGTCACGTTAGGTGCATGAGTATCCACAGAGACAGCACTCCATCACCTAGTACAAGGAATAGAGTACGCTCTCGAAAATAAGGAAGTATTATTAGCAGCCTTCCTTGATATAGAGGGTGCCTTTGACAACACCTCCCACAAAGTAATCACTAGGACAATTCGTCAAAAGCAAATTGACGAAACAAGCTGCAGATGGATAGACTGCATGCTGAAAGACCGAACGATATTCTCAACCTTGATGGGCACAACATTGTCAGCCCGAGTTTCAAGGGGATGTCCTCAAGGAGGAGTACTGTCTCCTCTAATATGGAACCTTGTAATGGGCAGACTGATAAGGAGACTCAAAAATACTGTCTTAGGATATGCGGACGATCTAGTCATCATATCACAAGGCAAATTCGGTACTACGGTCAGAGAGCGCATGCAACAGGCTCTGAACATAGTAACGAAATGGATGATAGAGGTGGGTTTAAATATAAGTCCCACCAAATCAAACTTAGTACCCTACACCAAGAGAAGGGACTTGGCAGGTTTGGGACCACTATACCTTCAAGGTACGGAAATTCCAATGGCTATGGATGTTAAATATCTCGGGGTGATTATTGACTCGAGATTAACATGGTCCAAACAAATGGAAAAAGTTGCAGCAAGATCGGAAACCACACTAATGATGGCAAAACGAACTTGTGGGAAAACATGGGGGTTGAGTCCGCGAATGATACACTGGATATACAGTGTAGTGGTTAAACCCATAATAACATATGCGTCTTTGGTCTGGTGGACAAAGACGACACAAAAGAATGCAATGACGAGACTAGGCAAGGTGCAAAGACTTGCATGTCTCAGCATTGCAGGATGCATGAGAAGCACGCCAACGGCAGCACTAGAAGCCTTATTCGACCTTCCTCCACTACACCTCGTGATAATGGGGGAAGCAAGGATGGGACTATTTAGGCAGCAAGATAATCTGAGCAACAAAATAGTTAGATCAGGACACACATCTGTTAAAGACATCATAGGTGAAGCCATTTTAGATATGAAAACAGACTATATGGCCACTAAACTTCTCCCAAGACCTGAATATGAGGTAGAAATACCGCACAGAAAGGACTGGCAAGACCCAAGCATACTGAAATTTCCCCGAGGAGAGACCTGGTACACAGACGGATCACAGACAGGGGAAGGAACAGGAGCAGGAGTGTACAGTGAAAAGAGAAACACAAAAGGCTCTTTCTCACTAGGCGAACATACCTCTGTATTTCAGGCAGAGATCTATGCCATCCTAGAATGTGTCAGAATTAACAAATATAGGACTGACACTCATAGGATAAACATACTAACTGATAGCCAGGCAGTCCTTGCGGCTTTAAATAGCCGCAAGGTAACATCCAGACTAGTAGAAGAATGTCAGAAAGAACTAAATGAACTAGTAGACCACATTAAAGTAAGATTGGTGTGGGTGCCGGGACATAATAGTATTTCTGGAAATGAACAAGCTGATGAACCCGCAAAAAGAGGTTCAGCAACAGCATATGTTGGACCAGAACCAGCTCTTGGGACCACAAAAAAGGTAGTCCGAACGCAAATACAAAAATGGGTACAAAGCCAACATAGACTTCATTGGAGGAACACTCCGAAACAGGTACACAGCAAAACCTTCATAGGTGACACATGTGCAAAACGGGCCAAAGAACTACTGAATATCAGCAGGAATAAGCTAAGAATTATTACAGGTTATCTAACGGGTCATACCCAGTTAAAAGATCACCTGCATAAAATAGGGTTATATAACGGGGACCTCAGCTGCAGACTATGTGGCATGGAGATCGAGACCGTGACCCATATCTTGTCTGACTGTGAGGCACTGCACTCGAGGAGACGGGCAATCTTCGGAGAGGCCAATGTGCCACCTGAAGTATATGGCACACATCCAATGGACCTATACCGTCTACTCGAAGGTACGGGGATAACTGGATGGGTGGACTAAATATGGGAGCAGAGTACAATAAGCCAATAGGCTGCAGTGCTCCCGGCATCTGAACGGCTCCCAAAATGAAAAAAAAAAAAAAAAAAAAAAATGATGATCTTCTAAACGGTTGGTCTGAAATTCATGAAATTGTTTGTGTGTGTTTGAGTAAGTAACTGGATAGTTTAAATTCACAATTGATTCCGGTAGGGGCGCTGCAATCATATTCATACTGAGCTTTCTAAAACGGTTGATCCGATTTAATTAACATTTGGTAAGGTCATTAAGAAAATAAGACTAATTCACAAAAAAAATTGAAATAAAATTCAGAAAAGTAGATTTTTTGGGAAACATATTCCTTTTATTAAAAAATTAACGATACTATCTGATTTTTCTACAAAAAAAATATGTAACAATGTGATATCAGATTAAAAACGTATAAAATGGAAGAAGTTAGCACAAGACGTCTGTCGGTTCCACTAGTGTATTCAAAGATCTAGTAGAGAAAAATTACCCCACCTGGAGGTTTTAATATATAAACTCATTTATTATAATTATTTCCGTTTTTTTTCTCTCTCTCAATAATTTACAAGTTGTCCTGTGAGATTTGCAGCAATAAAAAGACTGATACTTCAGATTGGCTACAAGAGGAACAATTACTAGCACCGAAATTACCGAATTAAGAAACAGCACCACCATATTCCACAACAACAGCGAACTACCCCCTGTTGAAATAATGGTTTTGTGGGAAAAAGACGAGAATTATCGGAAAAATAATTTTTTTTGTGTATAATAAAATTGTTAATATACTCGTAGTTTTAGTATAATAAAATTGTTTTGCATTTCTCTACTTTTTTGATACACACCTTTGTATTCGATATTACAAATGGAAATAATCAATTAACTAATACTTTCGAATAAAACAATCTTCAGTTTGCACTTATGTATTAATTTTATTTATGGAACATTCTGCTTTAGCTTTATTCGAGTTCATAAAATTAGTGTTTTAAGACTGTCCGCAGTTTGCGCAGTATAAATTGGCCTGTTCAGGTTTTAACAGGTTGGTTCTGACATCCGCAGTTTGGCGTTCGGGTTTAATTTAAGACAATTCTTGGACGGTTTGAAAACCAAATATTCCTCAATTTCCTCGCACATTTTCATTTTAATCACAAAATTTTAACAAAAATATTACAACAAAAAAAGTGGGTCTTCAAACGTCAATATAAAGATCAAAGTTAGGTTATGAACCCGTGCTCAAGGTAGGGATGGCGATCTCAAATCGATTAATCGAAAAATCAATTTCTCGGGCCAAGTAAATCGATTTTTTAAATCGATATGTGGTACTGAATCGATTCAGTGAATCGATCTTTTACCCTTGAGAATCGACATTCGATTATTTCTGTATTTACCAGTATCGTAAGATCATCTGTTCCTTGTGAGCGCCTTTTTTCAATTGCCGGCAACATCGCCAGTGATGAGCGGAACCGCTTGGATACCAGTAGACTTGACAGATTGTTGTTTTTTAAAAGCTTAGATATGAAGCTATCTATTTTCTTAACTTTTCAATGTGACAAATACATTTAGCAAATAAATGTCTTCTTTTATACCTGATCTGATATTTTGACACGGTTTCTTGTTTTTCATAAAATGGATTTATATTTACATTGTAAATACAAATTTGATAAAAATCGATTTTTTAGAAATCGATCTTTTAGACCTTGATTTTTTTATGAATCGATTCATCAGGTTACGATTCGAATCGATTAAAAAATCGATCTTTTTAGAAAGGATCGCCATCCCTAGCTCAAGGTAGGTCGAGACCAACCTTGAGGCAGAGTAGCTGTTTTCACGATCTCAAGCACAGACTCGCACTCAAGGTTGGTTTATAAAAGACGAATATGGCGCGAATTCGACCTTAAGCATCGAGGGTGACTCTAGCACGAACTATAAATAAGCCAGTCCCCAGTCACAGAGGTATACTGTGCCCCAGTCTCGAGCAAGGACTCAAATAATTTGCAAAGGAGGAGGTTGGGAGCTATTTTAAAAATTTGCTTGAAGCGGTTAGAGGTATATGTTTTATTCACGGATAGTGATGATTTTGGAAATATTTAAACAAAGTTCATCATTAAAATCAAGTGAGGATGATGTTGCATTAAAGGTGATACCGGATTATGAAACAGTAATTGTTGTTTCTGATGTAGGAAAGTGTAAAGGCTAAATGAGGGCTTTTTTGGATCAATCACTAAAAAAGAGAAGTTGACTTTGAAACCGCAGAGATTTTAAAGAATTATAATTTGAAAACAAAGTATTGGTGTACAAAAAAATCACTGTCAGTTCTCAAACTACTTATCTTTGTATCTTCCGTATGTTCCTTGTGGCATTACTTATTCATTTATGGATGAGGTCCCTCGATAGGTGGCAATACCTTCAGGTGAGCCTCCGTTAATATAAAGAAACAACAATTACTGTCCATCCCCATAAAAGCCGGGAAGAATTTTTTTTAAACAAGAAAACCCCTCGCAAGATTAATATACGCAGAACACTAACCAAACCTGACCTAAGCATAAAAGATATAAAAAATAACATTTTCCATCATTTTACAATTTGTTAAACCCTCAAGATAAATCTTAGTTTTAGTGGAAAATTGTTTTATTGTGATAACACGGACTAGCAATAAGATGCTTGGCGCCATGTATGTATGTATATTGGGGTGACACTGTCACCCAGAAGAATATTTGATTGCCTAAGCCCTACTAAATCTTTCCAGTGGTCAGATCTCTTTCTGGCTTCACCTATTTCTTCCAATATTAGATTGGAGCTGATGCCGCAAAAGGGTTCCAGTCTCCAAAAGGGGTTTGAGTCCTCTCTTCGCTAGTTCATCTGCTATTTTATTTCCTTCTAGTCCAGTGTGTTCTGGAGTCCACAGTAAGGTGACAATATTGTACTCGCCCAGTTCAGTGAGTTTGCATTACACCATCTAGGAACTGATTACACAAGAGCTCAGTGCTTTAATGGCTGCTTAACTATCCAACATTATGATAATCCTTTGCTTCCTATATTCTTTATCAATATTGAACTGGGACACATCCTTATGGCGTGAATTTTCGATTGAATGATACTTGGGGTCTTTCCCAAGCTTTCAGAGTGTTTGGTTCCTGACCCTTACACTCCTATCCCAGTTCCTTCTATTGCTTTTGAGCCGTCTGTCTACCATTGAATGGCATTCTTTCCAAGTCTGGTAATGGTATTTGGATCCCATTCCTTCTTGTTGCTTAATTCCGTACCGAATTTCTTTAAAAAGTTATACTTTTACATTTGTGGCGTGTCCCAGGTTATCTGATTCCTAAGAAGTAAGGAGGTTTTCGGCTCCATAAAGACCATCATACATGAAGACCCCAATTAACAAATTATATGTTTACGTATGCATTCCTAAACACCGTAGTATTCATAAGCTTCCTCAAATCTTTCACTGGTAGCTAAAGTTCTCAATCGATTGTTCAATTTGATGTAAGACTTTTTTCAATACTAGTCCGTCTTCTAAAGCATGCTTCAAATTTTTATCATGGTTGTAATAAAAAACTTTTATCGCCAACCGTCAGTAAAACCGTCAATTATCAAATTGATTTGGCAGTAAACAAACAGTTTACATATGCGTCTGGTAAAGTGACATATGCGTCTGGAAATAGTATATTACGTAACGTGTGTGGTAAAATGCTTTACAACACGAGTTACGTACTATACTTTACCTACGACCTACTTGTACTTGTATTTTTTATAAGAAGCATAAGAAATAACAGTTACATAATTAGAGGTGCTTGGTAAACTCCATCTCTATTACTCTATTACCAATGAAAGAAGCACATTAAAGAACTAACGTTTAATCATTATTAATATATTGTTGATAATCGAAAGTCCATTTTTCAATTATAATCAATACATATATTTGGCCCTTTGGGCTTTTCATAGTTAAGCATGGCCGTATTGAATGTTTTCAAATAGTAAATTTTGAATAAAATGGTGACGTCTATTGACAGTTGCTAAGATGTTGCTAGGGAAGCCGTGCGATTGACTTTACAGCTGTGCGTTTTTTTTACAGTGCGTAATAGACGTCATTACATTGATACCGACTGTGTGTTATTGACTGATTACAGGGGGGGTCGTAGGTAAAGTATTTTGACTTTGACATTACTCGAAAATCATCATCTGTCAGTGTCACGCTTCTCCCTATTACGGCTCGATAATAGTTTTCTTGCGATTTATTTATAAAATAATTATTGTTGGAACTCCTTTGACTTCAGGAATTAACTTTTATGATGCTTCAGGGTGTACCTTCAATTTAAATATAACAAATAATAAGTAGATTTGTTCTATATGTGCTGTTTACTTTGTCATAATAAAATATAAATAAATATACCTCAGTTTCTTATATTCTGAATTCTGAGCAGTTGGCGATAAAATTTTGTATGCACCACGTCAGTAAAGTGTCTTTATCGGACTCGCCTGTTATTCGCCTCGCTTCGCCTCGCTTCGCTCATCTCATAGTTTCAGGCTCGTCCGATAAAGAATCACTTTACTGCCTTGGTACATAAATAACTATTACAGAATCAGGCTTTAATTCACATAACTTGACAAACAGATAAGATATTGACAAACAAACAGAATTAACAAACATTAATAACAATTAAGAAAACCATACAGTATGTATGATTAATAAACTAATTAGTACTTATATCATTCACCCAGTACTATTTTTTTTAATAATATGTTAAATACTGCGGCTTCTGTTCATTTCTAGTGGATCTACGCAATGACTGATTTTGATCCAAAAAATCTTGATTGCCAGAAGTGCAAGGCTCATTGGTAGAATTCTGTTCTTCAACGTTTCAATCGTTTATTATTGAAGCGTGTATTCGGTTGGTAGTCGTCTTTGTCTCGATTGTTCGTTATTAAATTTTCTTCATCATCTTCTGCCAATCGTAAAACGCCTCGATGCGCTAAATGCTTCGTCAGGTACTTTCTTTTCCATTGTTATATCGTATTAGTGCGTAATCAGGTTTTACTTCTAATAGTTCTACTTCTTCAACAAGCGGATCAAAATTACTTCTACGTACAAACTTTTGAAGTAAAACTTCATCGGAATTTTTGAGCCAGGAAGGAATAGAAGTTCCACTCGTGGATCGACGTTGATATGTAAATAAACGTTCATGTGGAGTATGATTTGTAGTTGATGTGCATAATAAACTTCGAATAGAATGTAGAGCATCGGTTAAAACCAATTCCCATTGATTTGTCTTAATTTTTCGGGATTTAAGAGAAAGGCTGACAGCTCTCGAAATAATGCCGTTGTATTTTTCAACTTGACCATTTCCTTGGGGATTATGATTATTTATGGTGTTGTTCGACTTGAAGCAATGCCCTTGGAATGTAGGTAAGTTATGAATTCTTGTGATGTGAAACTGGTTCCACGATCGGAATGTATGTAATTAGGCATTCCAAACAAACAAAACAAGTGGTTGAGGTATTCTATTGCAGTTTGACTAGAATTATCTAAACAAGGGAACGCCCATAGAAATCGTGAATATTCGTCTACAACCGTGTACATGTATGAAATTTTAGAACAAGTTGGTATCGAACCCTTGAAGTAAATATTCAATCTCTGAAAGGGTGCTGTTGCTTTTATTAAATGTTTGTCTTCATCTTTTTTGTAAAATCTAGGTTCAATTTCAGCACATATCGGGCATGCGGCAATCATTCGTTTTATTTCCTCCAAAGAATACGGCAAATTTCGCACTTTAACAAAATGATGCATTCGTGTTTCCCCAGGATGACACAAAGACGAATGTAATTCAAACAGTTTGTTTGTGATATTACATATTCATGAAAAAACATATTCTTGAAAAAGCATCAGCTGCAATATTCGACTTCCCAGGGCGATAGACTATGTCATATTTAAAACAAGAAAGTTCAATGCGCCAACGCATAATTTTTTCATTTTTAATTTTACTTGTATGGCTTGTATTAAACATAAAAGATACTGATTTCTGATCTGTTACTAGTGTAAGGTGTCTTGCAATAAGATAATGTCTCCACTTCTTTAACGCTTCAACACATGCATAAGCTTTCTCTCTTCTCAGATTCGGAAAGAGTTCGTGAGAAAAAGGCCATAGGCCTTCCAGCCTGACTCGTAGCGGCTATAGCAAAATCAGAAGCGTCTGTTTCTACAATTAACGTCTCATTTTCGTCGATACTCCACAGAAGCGAGTTGGCTATATCAGTTCTTATTTCTTCGAAAGCGTGAACTAATTGTATGCTAAGTGAAAATGTCTTACAGTCTACCCTTCAACGATCTCTGGTAGCTATACATACCACAAGCTATTAAAGCATATAATTCAAAAACCGGTCATGCAATTCTCGCTCTTATGAAATTAGTCGGTGGTTAGAATGGTTCCTGGTAGATACAGATACCAAACACATATAAATAGAGCGCGCATTGCGATTTAGATCAGCTGTGGTAGCGTAAGATACCAGTGTGCATTACCGATATCCTCTTGTCGAGTTTTAGTGCAATTTGTTTGTTTAATTGTTGAAATATTGTTGTTTACGTATGTGTATCGTCATTTTGAATTAGGTAAGTTATTTATAAGATGTCTGGCTAGTATTGTATTAGTTATCATCAATTTTTTTAATCTCTAACATATAAAAATTTTGGATTTATTTTATTACAGAAACATAACCACAAAAACTTAGTTCTCATTTTGTTTCGCCAAAATGCCAATTTCAGTTTTATGAAGCTTATGTTTGTTGCAAAGTCATGAAAAAATATGTATATTTACTTTGCCAACAACATTTTTGCACATTCTCTTAGCGCTAGGAAGATACCGGATGCCCGACCGGAAAATGACCATTATGCATCTTCAATGTTATTATATATAGCTGATTTGGTGCCGTAGTCTATATAGTTTATTTTATGAAGGCTTTTTGCTTTATTTTCAGTATGTCCGGCAAACAACCGCTAACTATATCAGAATTGGAAGAAATGGCCGCAGATCTTAGCGATATAGATTATTGCGACTCAGATTTCGGAGGAGATGATGACGCTGACGATGGTCTACCTTTGGACTCCCTACCATTATCGTCAAGAAACACATCCAATTCATCTTCACCCTCATCGGTTGTTAGCGCTGAAACCAGCACCTCCTCGAATTTCACGTTGAGAAAAAGAGTAGGGGAGAGGAGGGGAATCATACGCAGCGGGTAATTATACGCATGCACCTATAAGGTCAGGCAATCGTTGAATATCGCCGCTGAACGGATAGACTCGTGGCTCGTACGTATTTCAACAAAAGTTGTGTGGTACATTTCAGTTCCATGCTTGTATTTGTTGAAATCGCGTCATTTTTACTTTTTGGCTTTTTCTTTATGATATTTGTGTGTGAATAAAATAAAGATAGGATCCGCCGTATCTATTTAAAAGTCATTCTAATTTTTTTAGTGGAAGAATAGGCCTATACTGAAGTAAATAACGTAAGTATATCGTAGAAATAAGAACTCATTTTTTTTTAACAGCTCATAACACTAATGGCGTCAAGTCGGGCAATAATACGCGGTTGCGTACCATTACCCGTGAGTGTCCGAAAATAAATTAGTAGACATGAATTGATATTTTAGATAACTGTCGTTGATTCTAATGTTATTTCAGATGCCTAACAAGTACGCTAGAAAAACGAATATTGCTGGTTGGTCCGAGGAAACTTTACATAACGCACTTGCGGCAATAGATTCTGGTAGAAAAATTCGCGAAGTTTCCAGGTCATTTAATATTCACGAAGCAACACTGAGAGCTCGAAGAAAAAATAATGACAATTCTGGTCCAAGATTAGGAAGGCCTTCTACATTCTCAGCCGAGACTGAAACTCTAATGGCCAATCACGTGCTTAAGTTAGCTAAATTGTTTCATGGATTAACACCGATGGAGTTACGAAAAATTGCTTTTCAATATGCAGAAACCAATGGCATACGTCATGATTTTAATAAAAATCGTCAGGAAGCAGGCAAAGATTGGTTAAAATTATTTCTTAAGAGAAATCCTCAAATTAGTTTAAGAAAACCTGAAGGAACAAGTGTGAACAGAATAACTGCTTTTAATGAAGAATCTGTCAAAATTTTTTTTTCAAACCTGGCAAATCTGTTACAAAAATACAAATTTGTGCCAAGCAGAATGTTTAATGTTGACGAGACAGGGATCTCGACGGTTCAGAAGCCTACTAAGCAACTAGGACCAAAAGGTGTTAAACAGTTTGGATCTAAAATATCTTGGGAACGTGGAAAAAACGTAACAGCCATATGCGCAATGGGTGCTTCTGGAAGCTTTATTCCACCACTACTTATATTTCCTCGAAAACGAATGTCTCCCACTTTAACGAAAAATGGACCAGTGGAGGGTATTTATGCAGTTACTGATAATGGCTGGAGCGATGAAAAATGTTTCCATCGGTGGTTACAGCATTTTAAACTTTATGTCAATTCAAGTCCAGCAAATCCTGTTTTACTGGTGCTTGATAACCATTATAGCCATATATCGCTTATAATTTATCAGTATTGTAGAGATAACGGAATCGTGATGTTGTCAATACCGCCACACACCTCTCACCGCTTGCAGCCTCTTGACACTTCATTTTTTGGACCTTTCAAATGCGCTTTCAATAGGGAGTGCGATATTTTCTTAAAAACTGGCAAGCAAGAAAAAATATCTGTTCAAGATTTAGCAGAAATATTTAATAATGCCTACGTTAAAATTGCGACCATGGAGAAGGCTATATCAGGTTTTAATTCATCAGGAATCTATCCGTATAATCCTGATAAATTTACAAAAGAGGATTTTGCAGCTGCTAGCCAATATCTGCCGACTGTAACTGATGATTTGGACTCTACTAATGAACTTGAACCGGGTCCGTCAACGTCATATATTCGAGCTAAAGCTCAAACATGTGTTGAAAACAAATCAAAGACAGGTGCTTTAGCATAAGAAAAGACTAGCATTGAAGAACTGTCGCCATTACCGTCATATTCTGGGAAAGGAAAAACTAAAAAAAGTACCAAGGGAAAGTCGGAGATATTAACGGCAACACCAATGAAATTAATTCTCGAAGAGAAGCAACGAAAAAAGAGTAAAGTTAGTGCTGCTCGAGAAAGCAAAAATAAAAATGTTAAAGTAAAAATCTCATTACGTAAAAAACAAACAAACTCAAGAAATATGGAATTAGATTCTGATACTTCAGAGGACGACAACGTTGACGAAAAAGATCTTGTCGATGATGATGAACTGGATGACATAGTCAACATGGATGTAAGTTCAATCGAAAAAGAGATATGCTTGATTTGCGAAGATTTCGGAAAAGATGAGGAAATTTGGTATAGGTGTGTTAGTTGTGGACGATGGGCACATGCGGAATGCAGCGGAAGGGACACTGCCACTGATTATAAATGTGACTTTTGTTATAAAAAACATTTTGCGAAAAGGGACCTTACTCTCAAATTATAATTTAATTTGTTAAGTTCTAAAATAAATAAGTAAATAACATTTTTTCAAACAATTTTGTTTTGCGTATCATTACCCGACAAGGTGCGTACAATTATCCACCATGGAGGGCAATGATACGCAAAGCATTAAATTTGGTTTTGTATATTTTACACAAGTCCTTATTATTTTAGAGAAAATTTACGATGACTATGTTGAAGAGAACATGTAATTGAACAACTGAGGTAAAGATGCAGTTTTCAGCAATTAATTTATGTGATTTAGAGCAAATATTGCTTAGATGCGTACCATTCCCCTCCTCTCCCCTACTGAATGCTAATTTACCCAACGAGAATGACGACGAAGAAGGTTTTCATGACTCAGATGCTGACCCCGATTTTGACCCAAATGATGTGTTTGATGATCCGCCGAACAAGCTAAAGCGTTTTTTGGTACATAGTGAGTCGTCTTCCGATGAAGAAATGCAAGTAATGATAACTGCTCCACGAAAAAATGTTATGCCACAAGCAAGCAATTCTAAATCTCAACAGATTTATGCTTGGTCAAGGGAAAATGACCAGAATTTGAAATTCAATTCATACAATTACGCTGAGTCTTCATCAGTGAACGTAACGGTGGATTCCTGTAAACCGATAGAGTTTTTCAAGCTCTATTTTAACAACATAATATGTCAAATAATAGTTTCTGAATCAAATCGATATGCAAATCAACAGAAAACTGAGTTGGAATTGAGTTTAGAGGAACTCAATGCATTCTTAGGAATACTGATAGTGATGGGCTTTCAGTCTTCCCACAATAAGATCATATTGGTCCACAAATAAGAATTTTTACGTTGAACGTGTTGCATTAGTATTTAGCCTGAAAAATTTTTTAAAAATCCTTAGATACCTTCATCTTAACGACAATGAGAGCATGCCGCTACCTAAAACCTCTAATTTCGATAAGTTGTACAAACTGCGACCATTATTTCAATCAGTCTTCACGCCATACAGACATTTGTCAGTAGACGAAAGTATGTGTGCTTTTAAAGGGCGTACATCGCTCAAGCAATATATGCCTATGAAACCCATCAAAAGGGGTTTCAAAATATGGGCGCTGGCATGTTCTAGAACTGGATATTTACTTAATTTTCAAATTTATCAGGGAAAAACTGAATCAATAGAAGAAAATATGTTAAGTGAACGTGTGGTACTAGAGCTAACTGAAAAATTCCAAAACCGTGGATACTGCTTATATTTCGATAATTTTTTTACTACAATTCCACTGATGCACAAACTTCTAGACCTTGGTATCTTTGCTTGCGATACATTCAGGCAAATTAGAAAGCATTCTCCGAAGCATTTGTTCCGCATTGATAAGGATTATTCTCAGAATGAATCAGAATCAGCTGCTGCTGGTGATTTGTCAGTGTATAAATGGAAAGATCGTGGAAAAAAATGCGTATCTCTTGTAGGCAATAGGCACGATTTCAAAACGAAAACCCAAGTCTTACGAACAAATTAAACTGGACAGAGAGACAATGTTCCGTGCCCCGAAGCTGATTATAATAGGTATATGGGAGGGGTAGATCTTTTTGATCAATATCATGCAAACTACTCGATCGCTTGGAAATCTAGACGATGGTGGCTTAAAATTTTTTATTATTTGGTAGATGCTGCAATAGTTAATAGTTATGTACTCTATAAGGAGACCGTAAAAAAGCAAAATCACAGTGCCACACCTATGACAGCTCTGCAGTTCCGGAGTGAACTAGCAGATCAGTTGATTGGAACTTTTGTCCAAAGAAGAAAAAAGGGACCTCCACCTAAGAAATCGTCTACTGCAACTGTCGGCACTCCTTTACCCGTCAAAGGAACTTACCGACGATGCGCGTAGTTCGTCAAAAAAAAGCAAACCCGGTGTAATATTATATGTCAGACTTGCAACGT